>CAWUFW010027604.1:0-25856 GCA_963921515.1 Calotriton arnoldi | reverse complement strand
GAGTAGGGGTGGTGGTAGTGGTAGGCATCCAGACCCCCATGAGTAGGGGTGGTGGTAGTGGTAGGCATCCATCCCCCTATGAGTGGGGATGGTAGTAGTGACAGGCATCCAGGCCCCCATGAGTAGGGGTGGTGGTAGTGGTAGGCATCCAGGCCCCCATGAGTAGGGGTGGTGGTAGTGGTAGCCATCAGGCCCCTATGGGTGTGTATGGCATTGGTGATAGCCATCCCGCCCCTATGGTTCTGCTGTTGCTAGTGTACGTCATTTCTGCATCCCTATGTGTGTGTTACATATGTCGGGTACGTGTCGTTTGTTTGTGTAGTGGGTGTCTGACTTACCGTCTGCGCCGTACGCGTCCGTACCGGTTCCGGTAATAGTGTAGAGTATTGGTAGGACCTGCGCGATGGGATTCATGGTTGGAGTCGTCTCGTTCGGGTTTCTCGTGGCTTCGACTCGTACTCGTCGCTGGCTTGTTCGTCTCGTAGCCGTGGATCGTCTTGTGGCGCGAATCGGAGCTTATGTGCAGCTCTCCCGGATGCTCTGACGTGCTGGACGTACGGACGTAGCGACCAGTTCGGCGCGTCACGGAAGTGCGCATCGTACTAGTCCGGCCGGAAGGTGCTCTATATTTACTTCCGTGCGACTCGAATCGGCGTTTACGGATCCGGCTCGGGCGGGGAACAGGAGCTGGAATGGGTACGTACGGCTCGGTCGGAATCTGAGCAGTAATGCGCATCGTACTTGCTCGTTCGGACGACTGTTCGAATCGGTCGGGAAACACGCGTTCGGCATGTATTTTTTTCCTGACGAATAATATTAGGTGCGCTTCCGGCCGAGGATCAGAATCGAGCACCCTCTAGTGTCCAGCGCCTTTTTGATTTAATGCTAACTGAGTGGGAATAGTAAATTAATTATGTTTAGTGTCCAGCACCTTCCTTGATTTAATACTAACTGGAGTGGGAATAGTAAATTATATAGGTTTAGTGTCCAGCACCTTCCCTGAATTAATCCTTACTGGAGTGGGAATAGTAAATTAATTATGTTTAGTGTCCAGCACCTACCTTGATTTAATACTAACTGGAGTGGGAATAGTAAATTAATTATGTTTAGTGTCCAGCACCATTTTAAATTTAATAGTGACTGGCGTGGGAATAGTAGATTAATAATGTTTAGTGTCCAGCACCTTTTTTAATTTAATGCTAACTGGAGTGGGAATAGTAAATTAATTATGTTTAGTGTCCAGCACTTTCCCTGATTAAATACTAACTGGAGTAGGAATAGTTAATTAAATAGGTTTAATGTCCAGCACCTTCCTTGATTTAATAGTAACTGGAGTGGGAATAGTAATTTATATAGGTTTAGTGTCCAGCACCTTCCCTAACAATACTAACTGGAGTGGGAATAGTAAATTATATCGGTTTAGTGTCCAGCACCTTCCCTGACTTAATAGTAACTGGAGTGGGAATAGTAAATTATATAGGTTTAGGGGCCGATTCCGATCTCGGCCGGTAGGGCACCGAATCGGATTCGGCTTAACCGGATCCGATTCGGAGCCCTCTTTCCCGACCGATTCGAACGTGCGTCCGGGCGAGCGAGTACGATGCGAACGCACGCGAAATCGCCGACCGAGTCGTTCGCGGGTCCGAACCGCTCCGACCGACTCGCAAAGACACGACTCGCACCGCGCAATGGAGACGTTCCCTGGCCGGGCAAGTACGATGCGCGCCTCGAGCAGTCCGACCGACTCGCGCCGTCCGGCTCCAAAGGGCAGTCAGAGCCGGACTTTGGGGGTCCGTGTCGGACCCCCCTGTACGCGTGGCCGCGCGAGTCACACACAGGGGGACCCATGGGTCCCCCTACCTGTGCATGTACGGCGTGAGTCGCATCGACGCGTACCCGCTGTAGGGGGCGCCCTTGTTCACCTCGCACCCATTGAGTCAATGGGAGCCCGCGTACGCGTTGTACGACCGGCTCCCATTGACTTCAATGGGAGTCCGACCGAATCGAGTCCGATTGCATGCGTACGCATCGTACTCGGTCGGTCGGGCTGCTAGAGTCCGATTCGGTCGGAAATCTCTCTGGGTCCGGCTCGGTCGGAGTGATTTTCGGCCTGAATCGGAATCGGCCCCTAAGTGTCCAGCACCTTCCCTGACTTAATACTAAGTGGAGTGGGTATAGTAAATTAATTATGTTTAGTGTCCAGCAGCTTTTTTAATTTAATACTGGTGGAGTGGGAATAGAAAATAATATTTGTTTAGTGTTCAGCACCTACCCTGAATTACTACTAACTGGAGTGGGAATAGTGACTTATATATGTGTATAATTTTGTGACTTAAAAAATTAATATAGTGTGTAGTGGGAATGTGTATAAATAATAATATAGTTTACAATGAAAAATAATAAAGTTAAATATATATATTTAGTAAAGACATATTATTTCATACAGTATATTGAATTAAAATATAATTTTTAATATTAAATAAAACATTATTAAATTGATAAAAAAATAATCACACATGTAATTTTTAAATTGATGTTTCTTTATTGACAATGATATAGTAATGGCAAAATAATATATATTTTATTAAGTGCATATATTATAAATTAATACACATAGAGACAACAAAAATAATCTTTATTTTTCAGACATAAAAGATTTGGTATATATGTATAGTTTTACATATATTATTTTTTGGAAACAAATGTTTTCAACATTGGTAAAGTTTTTAATACAATTATGTACATTTTGTAAAATGAAATAATGTAGTTTTACATTGAGATTACAAAAATTTGATTAAAAAATATAATTTTTATTAACAGTTGTATACTTTTATTTTGTATTTTGCATTTTGAATATTTCTTATTTGGTTACATATACTGTAAAATTTTATTAAGATATTTGTTTTAACATTTTTTAAATACAAATAGTTTCTTAAATTGTATAACATTTTTATAACATATAGTAATACTTTTTAATTAATATTATTGATATATAAAATATTAATAATATTAATTATGACATGGTTTAATTTTATATAAACATTTTTTTTAATAGGTATAATTTTTTTTACCATTTATTACATTCAGTACATATTTTTAAAAAAGGTTGTATATAATGTATACATATGGAATTATAATAATAATTATTATATGTTTTGTATTTATTATTATAATTTTACAATGCAGAAAAAATGTTACATAATTTAAAACATAAAAGTTATAAACTGTTGTATTTTTAGAAAACTTTACAGCAATGTATTAGTTATGTTATAACATGTTTTTAAAGATATACATTATTTGTTAATGTTTAAAGCAGCCATATTTGTTTACTGGTTCTATTTTGTAACCGCTCGCGTTTGTTTTGGGTTATTTCTGAGGGAGAAGCTCACGGTTGGTAGCAGCGTTGCATCGAGGAAGGTAAGTTTAATTTTCTTTATTTAATCTATACTTTTACTTTAATTTGAAGGTAGTTAGGTGCTAGGTAGTGTGTCTAGTGTTAGGTTTTTTGGAGTTGTGGTGTTTTTTATGTGTTACTTAGGCTTTAGCGATATGCCGATCGTTAGTTTTTGAGGCCTAGGTTAGAAAGGTTTAAATAAGTGAGAATATGTGTGAATATGGTGTGAATAATGTTTGCAATAGTATTATGTTATAGTCTATGGGGCCGATTCCGATTCGGGCCGGAAAAAGCACCGACCGACTCGGATCCGGAAAAATACCGACCGACACGTACCAGTGGCGCCCGACACGCCAAGTACGATGCAAGCCGCGATAAATCCGACCGACACGTCAGGAAACCAAGCCGACCGACCGAGCCGCTCGGAAAATAGCAATCCGGCCGGAAAAACACGCGAATCCAACCGACCGACACGCACCCGGAACAAATCCGACCGAATCGTACCCGCCAACTCCAACCCGCAAAGTACGATGCAAGGCGCGAAAACACGACCGAGTCGGACGGAGGACAAGCCGTACGACCGACACGCATACAAAACCGAGCCGAAGCAACACAATACACCGCGACCGACGCGTACGCAGCATACAAAACTGCACAAACACAGCGTGAACGAAACGGAAAACACCGTACGAGACCAATGCAGGGTCCGACTCGGTCACAAGAACGTTTCCAACATACACAAACAGCACAAAGGAAAAATCAACCAAAAAAAGGCCAAACAAGCAATTACCAAGCCAATAAATACTGGGGGGGGTGGGGACAGAGAACAAAGACACACCCACAACTCCACCTATATAAAGGACACAAATCACTACCATGAGCCTTTGCAAATGCCATTTCACTGCCAGCACCCAAGAGAAAGCAACCACACACCCACAGCTCATCCCTCACACAAGCCACACACCATCAGCACACCAACAAATACCTACCTCACATACACCCAGCAAAACACACACTCACACACCCTCACCTGCACACCAACACACACATCACTCACCATCACCACCCATCACCATGCCCCCCAAGAAGAATCCCAAGTTCCTAGATTGTGAATTGGAAGTCCTGGTAGACGAGATCCTCAGGGTGGAGCCACAGCTGTTTGGCACTCTGGTCCAACAGACCCCCATGTCGCAGAAAACCAAGATGTGGGAGAGGATCATCAACAGGGTGAACGCCCAATCATCATGTCGGCGCACAAAGACGGACATCCAGAACAGGTGGTATGACGTGCGCAGGAGGGTACGGGACCTGCTGAAGATAGACTACATCAACAGCCAACAGACCGGCAGTGGCCCTCCTGCCAAGCCAATATACCTCAGGCCCTGGGAGGAGAAGGTGCGGGCCATCCTTCCGCCAGTGAGCGTATATGGACTAGAGAACATCCCAGAGCCTGGTGAGTACACAACAAATGTACACAATAAACTGCCACAAAACACACACATCACTGTCAAGGGGAGAGTCAAACCATGCACACATAGCAATTACACAGCAACTAGAACAGAATCATCCCAAAATGTGTATGTCAGTCAGATAAACACAACACATGCCATCAAAAAAGTCACATCCAACTGTGCCAACACATGTACAAACACAACCACAACTACAGCTAGGCAGTGGCACAAATAGAACTAACACACACTCCACACATGTAGCCACCACAACAACACCAACACACAGTGAAGACCACTCAAAGGAAGGAATTCTGTGTATGCTGGCCAAGTCAGTGTAGCCAATAGCATCATGGGAGTCGCAGTCACACATATTGCCCCCCCCACAACTGTCCCATCAACACCACCCTGAACCATGCTCACATCACAGGGAGTGGAGAAGGACTCACAAGATGGCTGACACTGGCTACTGCTGTGGGGAGCACAAGGCCCTGCTGCCAACTGTGCACCAACAAACAGCAGGACACCACTGACTGACATCCTGAGAGACAACTTACACTCCCTGCAATGCAAGCACGTTCCATGGTGGGCTATCTGGCTGGCTGGATGGGAAGGGGGACTTGCAGCACTGACCATAGTCACCAGCACCTCCCCTCACACCCCCCCCAACACAAACTCCACAGTACCCACCTGGTAGAATGCAATGCCCTCCATCCCAACACAAGATCCCACAAAGCACCACCACCCTGGCTTATGTTGTGTGAAGCACAGGGACACTCTTGGGACTCTTAGCCAAACAACTGCCAGGACAACACTCCCAGCCATCCTGTCAGCACAGCCAGCCCACCCCACAGGGAAGCAGAGTCAAAAGGAAGGAAGCATGGGCATGCTGGGAAGGGGGGTGGAGGCAATAGCATGATGGGAGTCGTAGTCACAGACATTGCTCAGCCTCACAACTGGCCCATCAACACCACCCTGAACCATGCTCACATCACAGGGAGTGGAGAAGGACTCACAAGATGGCTGACACTGGCTACTGCTGTGGGGAGCACAAGGCCCTGCTGCCAACTGTGCACCAACAAACAGCAGGACACCACTGACTGACATCCTGAGAGACAACTTACACTCCCTGCAATGCAAGCACGTTCCATGGTGGGATATCTGGCTGGCTGGGTGGGAAGGGGGACTTGCAGCACTGACCATAGTCACCAGCACCTCCCCTCACACCCCCCCCCCAACACAAACTCCACAGTACCCACCTGGTAGAATGCAATGCCCTCCATCCTAACACAAGATCCCACAAAGCACCACCACCCTGGCTTATGTTGTGTGAAGCACAGGGACACTCTTGGGACTCTTAGCCAAACAACTGCCAGGACAACACTCCCAGCCATCCTGTCAGCACAGCCAGCCCACCCCACAGGGAAGCAGAGTCAGAAGGAAGGAAGCATGGGCATGCTGGGAAGGGGGTGGAGGCAATAGCATGATGGGAGTCGTAGTCACAGACATTGCTCAGCCTCACAACTGGCCCATCAACACCACCCTGAACCATGCTCACATCACAGGGAGTGGAGAAGGACTCACAAGATGGCTGACACTGGCTACTGCTGTGGGGAGCACAAGGCCCTGCTGCCAACTGTGCACCAACAAACAGCAGGACACCACTGACTGACATCCTGAGAGACAACTTACACTCCCTGCAATGCAAGCACGTTCCATGGTGGGATATCTGGCTGGCTGGGTGGGAAGGGGGACTTGCAGCACTGACCATAGTCACCAGCACCTCCCCTCACACCCCCCCCCCAACACAAACTCCACAGTACCCACCTGGTAGAATGCAATGCCCTCCATCCTAACACAAGATCCCACAAAGCACCACCACCCTGGCTTATGTTGTGTGAAGCACAGGGACACTCTTGGGACTCTTAGCCAAACAACTGCCAGGACAACACTCCCAGCCATCCTGTCAGCACAGCCAGCCCACCCCACAGGGAAGCAGAGTCAAAAGGAAGGAAGCATGGGCATGCTGGGAAGGGGGGTGGAGGCAATAGCATGATGGGAGTCGTAGTCACAGACATTGCTCAGCCTCACAACTGGCCCATCAACACCACCCTGAACCATGCTCACATCACAGGGAGTGGAGAAGGACTCACAAGATGGCTGACACTGGCTACTGCTGTGGGGAGCACAAGGCCCTGCTGCCAACTGTGCACCAACAAACAGCAGGACACCACTGACTGACATCCTGAGAGACAACTTACACTCCCTGCAATGCAAGCACGTTCCATGGTGGGATAACTGACTGGGTGGGTGGGTGGGTGGGAAGGAGGTCTGGCTGTCAACCAAACACAATCAATGCAGACCATGTTCACACCCCAGAGAATACATAGAAATGCCCAAATAATGCAGGACAATGTGCCACACCAATATCAACCCCTGACTGTGACGACTTAGGACAATACAATGTACAGGCCCGCACCCCGAGGCACAGTCACAACTGTCAGGTGTGTCAACCACTGATGCCTGCAGAAACATGACATACATTGTTTGTGTCTCCCAAAAACAGGTGATGATAGGGACACAGCAGCAGACGCTGAGGAGTCCCAGTCCCAGGCTCAAGAGGATGCCGAGCTCACTGGCGTCGTACAGCCTCTGTCCTCCTCGGACGATGAACAACCTGGCACATCCGGTGCAAGTCAACATGCTGCACCAGCAGGACCACCAGCTGCAGCACCAGCAGGTCCACCAGCTGCACCCCCTGCACCCACCCCTCCAACGACTGTCACCACGAATACCATCCCTGCCGACATGGACAGAATAAGGAACAACACCAGCGCAGTGACCCTGGACCAACCTGGGGCCATGGACACCACCACCACCACCAACCCCCAAGGTGGACCAGGGTTATCTGTGCGTGCAACTGCACACACTGCACATGTCAGCAGGGGTGGTGGGAGGGGTGGGAGACAGAGGTCGCTGCTTGCAGACGTTGCTGGTGTGCATGAAGACCCACAACTGGTACGCATAGCTGATGCGTACCAGTCCAGCACCGGAGAGCTCAGCCAGGTAGTGGGGCTCCTCAGAGACATCAAACAGCAGCAGGCTGCCCATCATGCCCGCTTGGACTCCCACATGTCCCAAGTGGAGTCACACATGTCACGTGTGGACTCCCACATGTCACGTGTGGACTCCCACATGACCCGCGTGGAGTCCAAGTGGGATGTACTACATGAGATGACGGCGGTGCACAGGGACATTTTACAATGCCTCCGCCAGATGAACAGCAACCAGTCCACACCTCCCTGTGTGCCAACAACATCTGGTACCGAACAAACTGCAACTGCCACAGGGAGGGAGGAGGACTCTGGCGGAGAGTCCCCTGCACCGCAGCAGCCTGCACTTGAGGGCCCCCCCCCCAAGAAGAGGGGTCGTCCGAGGAGGGGAAAGTGAGAGGCTGATGGCCAAGCGCAACTCCCAGGAAGCCTGAACCTGTTCTGGATTTTCGCCTTTGTGCACAGACTGTTCACCCTGTTGATGGCAACACTACTCCCACACATTGCATGGGGAGTATAAGTTGGAACAATGTGTCAGACAACAGTGGCCCCGATACTGGGGATCCTGTCTACCTGGACTTTCTATTCATCTAGGAACTTGGGATTGCAAGATTCATGTACAGCACAATCCATCCTATGCACTATTATCACAATAAACACACTAATACACCATACTTGCCTCTGTCGTGATTCCAACGTGGGTGCTGTTATGGGGATGATGAACTGCAAAATTACACAGTGTATGCGAACTGCAACAGCAAGGACAACACAGGCATGTGAGTACAGGCAACGTGACACATATGAGGGAGACACACCACCAGGGCTACACAACACATACACACCTAGGCCATCTGACTCATTGCCTACACTGATGTTGCCAGGGAAGACGGTGCAATGCACAGACACCACACCCATTCCCAGTTGTAGTCAAGTAGCCCACAGGTGCAGTAAGCAAATGGCAGTCAAATGTGTGACCACAGACAACGCACATCACTAAGTGAAGCACAGGTTTATTACACAGTAGCAACATGCCGTAACCACTACAGATGCAAGGTAACCCCACCTGGTAGCGGGCACACAGTCAACAACTGTAGACAGAAGGAAGTCCATGGGTGTGGCGCACATCACCTGTAGGGACACAACAGCTACCAGCCTGGATGTGCAATCACGTCGTCGGTGGACACAGTTGACCAAACGAATCTGAAAGTACCCTGTGAAGGACAGAAATGACACACAGTCAAAAGCAATGCAGTACAGGACAGAACAGCAAAACTCATGCACAATACATGTTACAAGATACCCACCCAGAACCAAGTTAGCATGTCAACACTGTTGGGGAGTACAGCCCACCTGTCACCACACATCGCAACACACATCCTGTCAAGTAGCCCATGGACACACTCCAACAGCACCAGAGCACCACCCACACATCATGCCAACTCACATCATTCACATGACACCTCAGGATACTCACATTCAGCTAAAGAAGTTGGTGATGAGCTGTGTGCGGACATCACCATCACCATCATCATCATCATCGTCACTGGCATCGTGGTCCAGGCCAGGATCCTCCACAGGTGGCGGATGTTGGTCATCGTCATCCTGGATGAGAGGCAACTCCTTCCGCACTGCCAGGTTGTGGAGCATGCAGCAGACGATGATAATCTTGCACACTTTCGCAGGGGCATATGGGAGGGACCCTCCGGTCTTGTCCAGGCAGCGGAAGCGGCTCTTCAGGAGACCAAAGGTCCGCTCAATCACTCTCCTGGTCCGACCATGTGCCTCATTGTAGCGCATCTGGGCAGGTGTCACAGGGTTCCTGAGGGGTGTCAGCAACCACGGCATGTTGGGGTATCCCGAGTCACCTACGGACAGACAAGTGCACATCAGCTGACTTGGAAAAGTGGGCGGAATACTACAGATCAGATCACACACAATGGCACAAAGTCAGTACACACCGACAAGCCAGGCACGCTGGTTCTGCATCTGTGCCATCAACCTGGGGATGCGACTACTCCTCATCACAAAGGCATCGTGTGCTGAACCAGGGAAACGGGCACACACGTGTGTGATGGTCATGTCTGCAAGACACACCACCAGTGCATTGACCGAGTGGTAGTGCTTGCGGTTCCTGTAGGCCTGCTCCTGGGCCTGTGGTGGTACCAAAGCCACATGTGTCCCATCAATGGAGCCAATGACATGCGGCATCCTCCCCAGGGCATAAAAGTCACTCTTCACGTCAGTGAGTCGTCGCAGTCTAGGGAAATAGATGTACCGGTTCAGGAAGAGCAACATTGCCGCCAAAACATCGCGGAGCACACGGCTGAACATGGTCTGTGACATCCCACCAGCAGACGCCACAGTATGTTGGAAGGTACCGGTGGCAAAGAAGTGTAGGGCTGCCATCACCTTCACCTTGGGGGTCAGCGCTGTAGGATACGGCCGGCCAGGCTGCAAATGTGGGGACAACTGCACTGCAAAATCCTCAATCAGCTGCCTGGTGAAGCGGTACCGTCGGATGCTGTCCCGTTCCACCATCGTTGCCAGGTCTGGGAATGGCCGATGGACAGCAGGAGCCCTGCAGTGCAGAGGAGAAGTAAGCAAGATCGTCAGTCACCCCACATATGCGGCATTGAACACACTCAAGATCCCAACATACATCATCATGAGGCACAACTACATGAAGTGTGCAGTACCGGAACGACATTTATGGTACATACATGGCCAACATCTGTCAACACGGTCCTACAGGTGGCATCAATTTGTCCCTGTTTGGCCCATTGGATATCATGATGCTGTGTCACAGTCACCCCCCCAGTGACATGTGAGGACAGATGTGCCCCAGGCACCACAGCTCAACGACAGGCACATTCCCAGGGACCCTGTAATGCCACATGGACACTGGCATCACCTGGAGTATCATGTGTACACCACAACAAAACAAACATGACCCCCACAGGTAGTGGCTACACTTGCCATGGCAGGAGAGCCATGGACGTCTGTGACACACACGCACAACATCAGAGTCCATGCACACACAACGTGGATGTGGAGACTGTCTCCCATTGTGCACATGAAATCAGAGACATTGTAAACACTACATGCACAAAGACTGTGGAGGGCCATCACTATTGTGCCACTGGGACACCCTGGCTCAAACATACCGTCCCACATGGGACTCACGGGGTATGTGACATGACATACACAAACACCACTGTGAAATGTGACCATGGCACATGCACAGATATGAACAGTTGCACATCACAGTGGTCACGTACACGTAACACCCATGATCCTGTCCCCATGAACACGTGCACAGCCTGGGGGTGGCTGCCCACAGGTGACACCCACAGGACAACATGTACACCAACATACACACAATAGGAAATGCAGCCTTACATGCCTTATGATAAGGTTTGGACAGGCTGTCGTGATGTAGGTGTGCCCCTCACTCCCTGGGAGCTATCTGTGGCTGGCATATGTCCATCTGAGACAGGCATGCTGACATATGCCAGTCACATGTACAGTGATGCGTTGTACTGCAATGGACCGATCGGTGCCTCCGGCCGGCCCATTGCATTCAATGTGTGCGGGTACGCGTTGTACCCCTGTGCGCGTTGAACAGCAATGGACCGATCGGTGCCTCCGGCCGGCCCATTGCATTCAATGTGTGCGGGTACGCGTTGTACCCCTGTGCGCGTTGAACAGCAATGGACCGATCGGTGCCTCCGGCCGGCCCATTGCATTCAATGTGTGCGGGTACGCGTTGTACCCCTGTGCGCGTTGTACTGCAATGGACCGATCGGTGCCTCCGGCCGGCCCATTGCATTCAATGTGTGCGGGTACGCGTTGTACCCCTGTGCTGCGTTGAACAGCAATGGACCGATCGGTGCCTCCGGCCGGCCCATTGCATTCAATGTGTGCGGGTACGCGTTGTACCCCTGTGCGCGTTGTACTGCAATGGACCGATCGGTGCCTCCGGCCGGCCCATTGCATTCAATGTGTGCGGGTACGCGTTGTACCCCTGTGCGCGTTGAACAGCAATGGACCGATCGGTGCCTCCGGCCGGCCCATTGCATTCAATGTGTGCGGGCACGCGTTGTACCCCTGTGCGCGTTGTAACTGCAATGGACCGATCGGTGCCTCCGGCCGGCCCATTGCATTCAATGTGTGCGGGTACGCGTTGTACCCCTGTGCGCGTTGAACAGCAATGGACCGATCGGTGCCTCCGGCCGGCCCATTGCATTCAATGTGTGCGGGTACGCGTTGTACCCCTGTGCGCGTTGTACTGCAATGGACCGATCGGTGCCTCCGGCCGGCCCATTGCATTCAATGTGTGCGGGTACGCGTTGTACCCCTGTGCGCGTTGAACAGCAATGGACCGATCGGTGCCTCCGGCCGGCCCATTGCATTCAATGTGTGCGGGTACGCGTTGTACCCCTGTGCGCGTTGTACTGCAATGGACCGATCGGTGCCTCCGGCCGGCCCATTGCATTCAATGTGTGCGGGTACGCGTTGTACCCCTGTGCGCGTTGAACAGCAATGGACCGATCGGTGCCTCCGGCCGGCCCATTGCATTCAATGTGTGCGGGTACGCGTTGTACCCCTGTGCGCGTTGTACTGCAATGGACCGATCGGTGCTCTCCGGCCGGCCCATTGCATTCAATGTGTGCGGGTACGCGTTGTACCCCTGTGCGCGTTGAACAGCAATGGACCGATCGGTGCCTCCGGCCGGCCCATTGCTTTCAATGTGTGCGGGTACGCGTTGTACCCCTGTGCGCGTTGAACAGCAATGGACCGATCGGTGCGCACCCATTGACAATGGGCTTGCCTGGCAACGGACGCGTTTTCGAATATTCGAACGAGTCGGTTGCTGGAAAATCAGTTGGTCACCCACAACAATGTTGCAAAATCATGTATGTCATGAAGTTGAAGATTTGAAGGATGCTGTGGGCGTGTTTTGGTGCTGCTATTCCATGGATTGGCCAGATTCAGAAGATGCAAACGACTTGGACCTATCACTTTGGACACAAGGGACAGTATCTGCCTCTCCAGCACATATATATTGCTGCATGTTCCCCTGAGAGCCCACTTGCCTGCACTACATGCTCCAGGACGACATCTGCCACTGCACTGCTGCTGTCTCTGCCCCTCTGGACCCTGCAATGGCACGTACTGTGGAGAGAGCCCCAGCCTTCAGCCTTGAAGAGAACCAGGCCCTGCTGGACAGCCTACTTCCACAGTACAGCAAGCTGTATGGGACACCAGGGGAGCAGGTGAGTGTTCTGTGCACTGCCTTTCTGAATGTGCATTTTGTCTGACTAGCAAGGCTGAGAGTCAGCACACCACTGGCTAGCAGGCTCACTGAGTAGTTGTCACCCCCCATAGTGTGTAGTGACTTGCACTGGACAGGTATGGTGCAGTGACAGTGCTTCTGAACAGGGTTTTACTCCCCATGCTATGATACCATGTAGTGACTTCTGGAAAACTGTCCATGGGCAGCCGTGCACTGCCTGGGTACACCATGTGCCCCTGTGATTGCGACATGTATATGCAACTGTGTCATGCACGGATATGTTGCATGTGTAGTAATGTCCTTATCACTTTGTCATCCTGACAGGCTTCTGCCCATCGGAAGCATGAGATCTGGAAGGACATCGTCCGGGCTGTCCGGTCCGTGGGGGTCTACAAGCGCCGGATCCGCAACTGCCAAAAGAGGTGGCAGGACCTTCGGGGCTGGACCCGGAGGATTGCACGGGTCCAGCTGAAGCTGTCGCCTCCTCGCAGGAGGGGCGGAACACGGACCCTGACCCCCCACATGCTCAGGATCCTGGCGGTGGTCTTTCCAGACCTGGATGGGCAGCTGAAGGCCAGAGAGCAGCAAGGAGGGGGTGAGTCAAAGACTGCACTGTGTACTCTGTCTAACATGTTATGTGCCCTCCTCGGGCCAGGTTGAACTGCCACAGTACAGCAGTCATGTTGTCCAGGAGCCATGTCCCTCTATTGTGCACTGCCCACTCCTCATCTGATACCCAGGTGTGGCCCTTACATGCAGGGAATTCTGTCACTTAGGACTGTGTCCTTGCAGTTTGCTTGACTCAAGGTGGGAGACAGCATCTGTTTCCCTGACTCTGTGGTGGGCATCATGGGTGGGTCCATTGCTTACACAATGCCTGTATTCTGACATGTATTCAGCGTGTTACTTTGATCTGTGGTCCAATTGCTGAGCTGATCCACCACATGTGGCTGGGGTACCTGGCACACACCCATGCTGCGGGTGGGAACAATGTTTGGGCCCCAGGAGTATGTATATGACGTGTGTCACACATACTTAGCCAGCTGCCTACAGTCCAGGGCTCATCCCTCATTCATGTGGGGCTGGACAGTCATGCCTACTCCAGGCCATACAATACACTCTGTACTCCCACTCCCGTGTATCAGAGGACACATTGTGCACAGTGATTTGCCCCTCAGGTGTCTGCCTCTGTGTCAGTGTGCTGTGGATTAGTCGCCAGGACTGCTGTGGAGTTTCTTGGTAGGGGCTCAGCATGCCACTGGAGATGTGACCATAGGAGACGATACTTGTGTGACACATAGGTGTCTGATCAGCTGCCCATGCAGACTGGGGCATGTAAATGTGAAGTTCAGGCAGCTGTTCCCCATGCACAGCAGAGTGTGAGGGGCTCAGGTTCAGAGGGTAGTGTCACAGGTCTCCCATATGTCCAATAGGTATGACCTGGACAGATGAGGGTTAAGAGGATGTGTTGTGGGGGGATGTACATGTGCACTTGTGCAGCTCCAGGACTTGCATTCCCCATGACCTACTATTGTGACACAGTGCAGAGTGTTGTTGTCTGGTTGCAAAGTCATACATCACTGAGACAGTGATGTATGACTTTGCAGTCATGCCTCCGCCATGGCATGTGTCTACTGATTGGTGATCCTGCAGGGGAGTGACATGTGCTACATGCACACCATAGTGGCGCTGGCTATCAGGACATGGGTGCATCATGGTGTCTGTCGCTGGTATGCATCACATGCATTTCCTATTTGACTCTGGGCATCCCTTACATCCGTAAACCTGTACTGACTCAGTGGCAAGAGCTGTGATGTGTCCACACCGTGTTCTCTGCACTGTCCAACTACTGTGTACTTGGTGCATGTGTCAACACTGGGGTGTTGCAATCCAACAGACACCAGACAGATGGGTGCAAGGCCATGTGGGATGTGAGTGCCATGCTTGGCATCAGACTGACAATTGACTTCTCCTGTTCAATTAGTGCACTTTTAGCAATGTACAACTAATGATGCCAGGGCTTGCTCTGTGATGTGCTGTGCTCACAGTGGTGTGTGCGTTATGTGCAGGTGACTGATGTCTGTCTGTTTCCCCATTGTTTGCAGATACATCCACGGCCACGGAAGGGGACAGCTCCACGGACCAGGAGGAGCCGGAGAGCCAGACTGGGTCAGCAGCCGAGGAGTGGTCGGAGGGACCCAGTGGCACGGAGGGCGAGGGGAGCCACACCGAGGAGTCCTCAGCAGCATCCACCTCAGCTGAGGACCAGAGCAACTCGGAGGATGACTCCCTTGTGGAGGCGGGTGTCAGCAGCCACCACACCCCAGCTAGTGTTGCTGTCCCCGCCACCACCAGCACCACCACCGCCCTCCCATCGGCTCCCATTCCCCAGGTCCGTGGAGGCTCCCATGTCCGGGAGCGTGTCTCCTTTGGGCCAGGCACCGCACCCCCTGCCCCTGTGTCCCCTGCTGCCCTGAGTGAGGAGTCTGTGTACCTCCTTCGCCAGCTCCATGTAGGGCAGACAGCCATGCTGAGTGTCCTCCATGCGCACACCGCGCTGTTGACTCAGCTGGTGTCGTTCATGGAGGGCATCTCATCGGGCATGTCTGACCTACAGAGGGGCAATAGGTCCATGGACTCCTCCCTGACGGCAGCAGTGTCCCTCCTCAAACGGTCCCTCACCCCTCCTGCCTCTGCTCCATCCACACTCCCCAGCACCTTACCCATCCCAGGCACACACACACTGGCACACACCAGCACACACACATCCAGCACACTGACACACACGCCAATGACAAAACGCACACGCAAGCACATTCAGGGGACTGAAGCCAGACTCACAGGGGATGGGGCCCTGGAACACACACACGCATCCACATGCACTGCGCAGTCCTCAGTTCCCTCTCCTCCAAAGCACCCTCCCTTGCCTCACCTGCAACCCCAAAGTCACAGCAGCTCTTCCTCTGTGACCTCGGCCTCTTCCCCACCGATGAAGCTGCTCCAGCATCCCGGGGAAGAGGAAGCCCACCCACACGGAGCAGAGTGCCCCTCGCCCCCGGACACCCTCCCCCAGGCGCAGACGGACTGAGGCCCCCACCCGCAAGTCCCCCCGGAGTGCTAAGAGCAAGACCCCGCCACCGCCCTGCAGCTCAGGCACAAGGTCTCCGTCCTCCATCCCTCAGGCCCCCACTGCACAGGTGCCCCCACCACACCCTGCCCCAGGTTCCCCCACCCACAGATATACCATCCCCAAGATGCTCCGGCCTTCTCCCCCTGCCACTTGCTCTCCCAGCACCACACCCCCGCTGCGCTTGTCTGTGCCACTGATGTGGTGAGGGTGTCCCCCCCTCTGTCCAACCCACCTTGCCTGTTCCCCATTCTCCTCCCCTGGAGGTAGGCACTGCAGTGGAGTCCACTACCGCCCTGTCTGACTTGGGCACTGCAGTGGCGGACCTGTCCACCCCATCTGCAGGGTCCACTGCAGTTGTGCCGGCACCCACGACATCTGTGTCATGCCCCCCAGTTGTGCCGGCACACACCATGTCAGACACCTCCACTGCAGTTGTCAGTGGCTCTCCAGCACCCACCACCCCTTCCCTGACTCCCCCTGGTGAGCCCTGATCCTGTCCCTGCGGTGCCTGGCCTGCCCCCCGGTTGCCCCTCCTAGTGGATTGTCCCTGGTATTGTGCAGGCATGCGTAGGGTGACATCTGCCAGTGTCACCCTGTTTGAACTTTGACAATGGACTGGCCATTGGCCTTTGCTCTTTTTTCAGGACTTCGCTTGGCCTCAACACATATGCTGAATAAAGCAACTTTCTTTTCTCTAGTGCTCATGCTTCAGATGTACATGTTGTTGGTGCAGCTAACCATGCCCTTGCTGCAGTGATGGTGATATCTGGTCTCATGATTATGAAGTGTTACTGTGCAGGAACCCATGTGGTCCAGGGGGAATGTGTCCTATCATGTGGTGTATCCATGTCATCAATAGCAGCATCTGAGGGTGTCATGTGTTCAGTATTTGGCAATGGGTTTCCTACTTACATTGGCAATTTCATATCTGTGGCTTCCACCCCTGCACATCTGTTGTGCCTGCCATCGTTGCATTTGTCTACTTCCCTGACCGTGTTGCCATCTCCAGTGGACATGCAGGTTTGGGCATCAATGGGGAGGGACTCATCCGTGTAGTCAGTGCAACATTGCTATACAAGTGTGTTGGATCTGTGCTGATGATTCCGTTGGCACATCCATGACCAGGCTGATGTGATGGGAGCCCTCATTTGGTGCTAATTGTTGATTGTGTGACCAAGTGCTCAGCTGACATGATGGGGCCCTACTGAGGCAACATATGGCACAGCTTTCCTCACACAGGAGTGGAGTCCCCTCATGGCAGTGTGTACACGTGTGACATTGCCTGCGCCCAAGGTGTGTGTTGTATGTGCATGTCTGTGTGTTCACTTCCATTCATCTGCGCATGCTGTGATCCCTAGTGTTGTACCTGTTTGTGATGCTTGCTGACTTGAGCTATGTTCCCCCAAAGTCTTCTCCCTGTGTTCTCTGTGATGTGGGTGCATGGCACATTACTGGTCATCAGGGTGTCACCCATAGGTGTGTTTGCTGTCAGGGCAGAGTTTGTGTGCTGACGCAGATGGGTCACAGTCAGGTTTCCCTTTGGCACTTGTTGTTTGCCCCTGTCATGTGATTTCCAGTTTGTGTTATCTTTCAGTGATTGTGACACGTTGTGTGTGTGACTGCTGGCACTCCTTAGGGTCCGGGCTGCAATGTTGGTTGTTGTCTATGTGTGTTCTTTGTGGGTGACCTTGGCTTCTTCATTGGTGTGTGACTGTGGCTGGGATCCCATTGGTCGGTGTGGTATTGCCGTCATGTCCATGTACAGCGTAGTGTGCAGTGTGTCAGACATTCAGGAGTCTTGTTGAGTGTCCATGTGTGATGTGTTTCTACACCTTGGTTCCCACCCACCACCCTGGAATAGTAATGGGTGCATGTGCAATGTCACCAGTGCATGTGTACTTCACTGCTGCACATTGTTGGAGGTCGAGGGGTGTGGTCTTGAGTGTGTGCAGATGAGAGTTGTTGCCCGGCTAGTCCCCTGCCTCCATGTTGGCCTTGGCTTACTGGCCATGCTGATTGATTTGTGCTTGTGTAGGTGTGATGGTAGTTAGTTGCTCAGGACACCTGACTGTGGTTCACAGTGTGAACGACATTTAGCTTTGTCATCACAGTGGTATTTTTCTTCAGCCCAGGGTCACCACATTGTGGGGGCCCTGGGGGTGGTGCTGTGGTGTGTCTGTGACTTGCTGTGTCAGTTGTTGTTCCTACGTGCCTGTGTGACATGTGTGTTTTGTGCTCCCTCTCACCTGTCAATGCCTGCTTGCCCACATAGGGGATTTGGATCCATGAGTTACCTTAGTGTGGCAGTGTATGCACATCTGTATGATTGGTATTCAGCTCTCCTCATGTGTTGTGTTGTTGCCTGGGGACAATGGCACCCCCACCCCTCACCTGCTGTGTATGATGACAGTGTTGGTCTGCCTGTTTGTGTTTGTGCATCTGCACCACTGCATTGGCATATCTTGGGTGTGCCATTGGCTGTATGTTGTTTGGTGTGTTTCCCCTGCTGTCCCTGGGACTCCTAGGTCATCGGTCAGCACAGTGATCATGGTTTGTGTGTCCCATTGCTGCCATGGTATGGTATCTGTTCACCTCACATCTGCTGTCTCCACAGGGTATCTGCATTTGTGTGCCCATTGGTGCAAATATGTGGTTCTGCATTCTGATGGTCACTTCTGTCATTGTGTCATTGATGACTGTTGACGGTCTCAGCCACCATGGGTGTTGTTTGTCTGCACATGGCCAAAGGAATGTTTCATTTGCACTGCAGTATTTGGCTCCCCCAATTTATGTTGCAATGGGACACATACACTACTTTGCCACAGATGAGTTTTTGGTTCTGTGACCAGGAATGATCCATGCAGTTTGGCAGTTGCAGCTCTTTCTTTGTCAACAATTACCTTTTGGTCACTGTGATGATGAGGGTGTAGACCCCATTGCCACAATGGTCAAAATGTGCTTCAGCTATGGACCCCACACTTGCCTTTTGGTCACTGTGATGATGGGGGTTTAGACCCCATTGCCACAATGGTCAAACTGTGCTTCAGCTATGGACCCCACACTTACCTTTTGGTCACTGTGATGATGGGGGTTTAGGCCCCATTGCCACAATGGTCATGGGCTGCTTGCATTGTGGGTGCCACACACATATATGTGTGGCACATGTGCTAGGGGGTCACATTGTATGTTCAATGTCATGTTCGGTGTTGTAGGCATTTGACACAGCCTGCTCACACGCTTGTCATGGTGGTGGGGGGATGTCTTAATCTTGCATTCCCTAGGTTGTGGTGTGCTTGTTGTGTCATGCATTGTCCATCCTATGAGTGGGGGTGGTAGTAGTGGTAGGCATCCAGCCCCCCTGGCTAAGGGTGGTAGTAGTGGTGGGCATCCTGCCCCCCTGGGTGAGGGTGGTAGTAGTGGTGGGCATCCTGCCCCCCCTGGCTGAGGGTGGTAGTAGTGGTGGGCATCCTGCCCCCCTGGGTGAGGGTGGTAGTAGTGGTGGGCATCCTGCCCCCCCTGGCTAAGGGTGGTAGTAGTGGTGGGCATCCTGCCCCCCCTGGGTGAGGGTGGTAGTAGTGGTAGGCATCCTGCCCCCCTGGCTGGGGGTGGTAGTAGTGGTAGGCATCCAGCCCCCCTGGCTAAGGGTGGTAGTAGTGGTAGGCATCCTGCCCCCCTGGCTAAGGGTGGTAGTAGTGGTGGGCATCCTGCCCCCCTGGGTGAGGGTGGTAGTAGTGGTAGGCATCCTGCCCCCCTGGGTGAGGGTGGTAGTAGTGGTGGGCATCCTGCCCCCCTGGGTGAGGGTGGTAGTAGTGGTAGGCATCCTGCCCCCCTGGGTGAGGGTGGTAGTGGGTAGGCATCCTGCCCCCCTGGCGTGAGGGTGGTAGTAGTGGTGGGCATCCTGCCCCCTGGCTGAGGGTGGTAGTAGTGGTAGGCATCCAGCCCCCCTGGCTAAGGGTGGTAGTAGTGGTAGGCATCCTGCCCCCCTGGGTGAGGGTGGTAGTAGTGGTAGGCATCCTGCTCCCCCTGGGTGAGGGTGGTAGTAGTGGTAGGCATCCAGCCCCCCTGGCTAAGGGTGGTGGTAGGCATCCAGCCCCCCTGGCTAAGGGTGGTAGTAGTGGTGGGCATCCTGCCCCCCTGGCTAAGGGTGGTAGTAGTGGTGGGCATCCTGCCCCCCTGGGTGAGGGTGGTAGTAGTGGTGGGCATCCTGCCCCCCTGGGTGAGGGTGGTAGTAGTGGTAGGCATCCTGCCCCCCTGGGTGGGGGTGGTAGTAGTGGTAGGCATCCAGCCCCCCTGGCTAAGGGTGGTGGTAGGGCATCCAGCCCCCTGGCTAAGGGTGGTAGTAGTGGTGGGCATCCTGCCCCCTGGGTGAGGGTGGTAGTAGTGGTAGGCATCCTGCCCCCCTGGGTGGGGTGGTAGTAGTGGTGGGCATCCTGCCCCCCTGGGTGAGGGTGGTAGTAGTGGTAGGCATCCAGCCCCCCTGGTTGAGGGTGGTAGTAGTGGTAGGCATCCAGCCCCCCTGGGTGGGGGTGGTAGTAGTGGTGGGCATCCTGCCCCCCTGGCTAAGGGTGGTAGTAGTGGTAGGCATCCAGCCCCCCTGGCTAAGGGTGGTGGTAGGCATCCAGCCCGCCCTGGGTGAGGGTGGTAGTAGTGGTAGGCATCCAGCCCCCCTGGCTAAGGGTGGTAGTGGTGGTGGGCATCCAGCCCCCTGGCTAAGGGTGGTAGTGGTGGTTGGCATCCAGCCCCCCTGGGTTGGGGGGTGGTGGCGCGCATTCAGGCCCCTGTGTGCATATGTGGCATTGGTGATGGGCATCCCGCTCCCTATGGTGCTGCTGTTGCTGGTGTAAGTATATTCAGATTCCCAGTGTATGTGTGTGATGTGTCGTGTACGTGTTGTATGTGTTTTGTGGTTGGTGTCTGACTTACCTTCTGCGCCGTACGCGTCCGTGCCTGTTCCGGTAGTAGATGTAGAATATTGGTATGATCGGGACGAAGGGATTCATGGCTGGTTCGTGTGCGTTCGTCCTTCTCGTTGCTTCGCGTCGTCCTCGTCGCTTGGCTTCGTCCTCGTCGCTTCGCGTCGTCCTCCGTCGGTGCTGTGTCTGTCTCGTAGCCGTGGATCGTGTTGTGGCGCGATTCGGAGCTTATGTGCGCCTCTCCCGGATGCTTTGACGTGCCGTGCGTAGCGACGGGTTCGGCGCGTACGGAAAGCGCATCGTACTTGTCCGGCCGGACGGGGCTGCATTTTCCCTTCCGTGCGACTCGATTCGGCGTTTCCGGATTCGCCTCGGTCGGAGAACAGGACCTGGTTTGGGTGAGTACGGCTCGGCCGGGATTTTTGCTGTTGTGCGCATCGTACTTGCTCGTTCGGTGTGCTGTACGGATCGGTCGGGAAACTGGCTTTCGCATGGCTTTTTCCCGACCGAATGGTATTGGGTGCGCCTCCGACCGAGATCGGAATCGAGCCTCTATGTGTGCCGTTTGCCTGGGTGCGTTTGACGGCCTGGCTTTAAGGTGTCGGTCGCGACTGGCGCGGATTACGATGCAATGTTGTGCAGCCGTCGTTCGGGTATGATGTGTGTTCCGCTGCGATCAGTCGGTAATCAGGCATTCGCACTCGGCCTTAATCCTGACCGGTTTGGTATGGGTGCGTTCCGAGCCGGATCTTTGCATGGTTTACTATTGCTGGAGCTAATGTACTGGAATGATTAATTGGCAAACAGATAGATTTTCACATGTTTTTGAGGAATTATTTGGGTAAAGGCCCAATATTATTCGAGATACCTGGATCGCCTTGGACAAGAGTTGGGACCATCCTGTATACTTCTAGCTACGGAATACAGCTTTAAAAATGATTAAAAGCAATGTCAAACTACATCATTTAACGTTTCAAAATGTACATATATTGTGACAAAAAGTTTTATATACATGTTTTTGCATTTAACACTAGGGGCCTATTACGATGGCGGTGTTTGGCACATCCGCAGTGCTGGCAGCGGAAAACGCCATTTTCCTCGCACTCCAGCGGCGGTCCCTGCGTCCGCCAGTATTACAATGGGCAAAGATAGCCCATTTCCCTGCCCGCTCGCGGAGTTTCGGGATCCGCTAGGAATTTCTCTTCCGCAACGGTGGCGGAGGGGAGCCAATAGAGAAAGACTGCCGTGCGGGAATGACGTCACGACCGCCGTGACAAATCACCGATGCCTCAAACAGCCCATCACAACGCAGCGGAGAAACCAGCCACCCGTAGACGGCGGAAGCACTACTGCGGAGATCGAAACCCAAATCCTGGTCACCTCCACTCGTTCCTGACCGCTATGGATCCAGCTCTTCAAGCCCTTCCGCTGCTGTACCTCGATCCACTACCAGCAAATAAGACGCCGCCGCGGTCAACACCGCAGGTACGTAAAAACACATCTCCGCACACAACCACAACACACAACTCCTGTGCTGAAATACGGTTCCTGTCCACATCAGACACTCTGGTGGAGACAGAAACATATCCCCCGTGTGTACTCACACATGTCCTGCCTGCTCGAAATCCACACCTCCGCATCCGGGTCACCCATCAACCGCGAAATCACTGCAATGTCCCGGGCAAGTCACCGCAGCGGTGAAGACGCAGGAAAACCTGCGCACAATGTAGTAGGCAGGGCCGGCGCCAGGCATGGGCAGTCTTGGGCAGCTTCCCAGGGCTCCACCTTCACTCCGACTCCACATGGTGGGCTGCATCAGTTGGCCACAGCCCACAGCACGCTTCCCACACCCATTTCGGCACATGCTGGTGTGCCCCTCCTGTCCCCCCCATGCACAATTTATCAGCCAGGTGTGGCTCGACCTCGCACCTCACACATCAAAGGGCAAGGTAGATTGACTGGGAAGGTGGGGGTGAAGATGAACACCCTGCACAGAAGGTCAGGGGCTGGACAACCCTCCTCCTCACACCTGCCTTCCACTCATGTGAATCAAACTGAGTATAATTAAGAAATGAAGACTCACACTGCATATTAACAACCACTGAACTGTTCACACTGCATGTCAAGTCCCTCTAGAAAGATCCCACACTGACACCCTGCCACATACACATACCATAGGTCAGCAGCAATGTAGGACAATAAATGGGCTAGGCCACAGTGAAGTGCACAGTTGGAAAACCACGGAGCAAGCCACATAGCATTTGGACATCACATGCAAGAGGAGGAACATATCACACTACCCTTAGGCCCTCAACTCAGACATGGGTAGGCACAGTGATAGCAATGAAACCAAAGTGACAACTGTGCAATATCTCTGGGATACAGCAATGCAGGCTATGCATAGGCACAGGAATGATAGGAAGTGTCAGAAGCCATACAGTGACCAGCCACACATCTGTGTCAATCTCATTTGACATGTGTATGCCACTCAGCACAACACACATGGCTCATTGTCACACTCCCTGACTGTCAAACCCAAGTAGGACCTTCACACATACCCCTCATCTACCCATCTCACACCTGCAACACTCAACACCTGTGAGAAACACACATAAAGGTGCAAATAAGGTCCTGTGAGTTTCCAGACAACCAATCACACACCCTGGTATGCATCAACAAATGTCAGCCTTACACTCAGGGATGCCTGAACCAATGCTGACCCAAAACCAATAGCCAAACACAAATCTCACAAACAACATCCACAGAAGTCCAACAAGCCCAGCCATGTGCAGGCAAACAGTGGATAGGCAATGTGACCCTAGACAGAACAGGAATACACAACATTGTCACTCTGGACAAATGCACAGACACCATACCCCAACACAAACAAGAATTGCATCTTCAAATGCCAATCATGAACACTAACTGGGATCAAGGGGACAAATCAGCTAACACAGACATAGACACCACACCAGTCATCAAGTGAGCATGCTGTCACAGTGTACCACAAGCATGCACATGCACAATCCTGACAAGTGACAGGTCAAACATAGGAGGACATACCACTATTGTGCACTCAAAACAAGCTCATGAACAAGAATCCACATTGCTGCATGTGACATACACACAAGAAATGCACACTACACATGCTACACACACATCTGAATGTATCACAATGCACAAACTACTCACACACAATGTCATGCAAATAGAACATCACACACACATTGCACCTGTCAGCAGAAAGAGCCAACACAGGCCAAACACTGCATCCATCTACAACAAAAACACAACAGATGCACATACTCAATCCATCACATAGCAATCTCAGCTGGACATCAGGGGGATGCACACAGGCAAGTACAAGGCAACATACACTGACAGCACTGCATGCACACTAAGCAGTGTGTGCACACCAACCAAACCAGTAGCACACATATCTGAGTGCCCCACCATGAACTCCCACAACACAAATCATCACAGCACACCGATAACATCACACTCAGGAAGGGTAGCAGTACCTCAGCAAACAGACATACAGCTTAGCCATCACCCACAGATGCACAACTCAGGAAACCCAGATGCAAACAACATGACTAGAGGACTGTGCTGCTCAAACATATGCACTGCACATGAGCAACCATGACTGCAAACAATTAGAAGAAAATAACACATAACTAATTGTGAAACTGTCCTGGAGTGGCACATTGGTCCTGTACACAGATCACACTATGAAGTGGGGGGAGGTTCACACACTGGCAAGCCATGGGGTGGAAGACATGAGATTGAAGTGGTGTGTACATCAGTATTGGACAGGTGAGGAGTGTACAGTCCACAAACACATAGAGGAGTAACTCACAATGTGTAGGCATCAGAAGCAACTTATAGGGATGGTATGACTCCTCATACCACATACTATACTCGACCCAAAAATGTGTCAAGTGACAGCAATGCATGAGAAAACTCACAAATAATGTCAGTGTGGCTGAGCAGGTCAGCACAGTGAGCACAAACTTAAACAAGACCCATGGCTGATCAACTAAACACAACACAGACTTGGCAGTGACACACTCTGCATACTCCAACTGACAGCGACAACAAGTAGGTGTCCCCCAGGAGTGCAAGCACACACCGACACATTGCACAGTGCTCAACCTATAACTCCTACATGTGCCCACAATCTGAAGCACATGTCTGACAATGTAATCTAACAGGCACACATTACCTGTCATACATGTGTGTAGTTGGCATGTGCAGGGGCACATACACATCAACACTACTGACAATGACAGGCCAATCACACTGTATGACTACTCGAGTGCACACATTCAAATGTACCCATGTGACTATGAAGACAGGCCCACACAAGATGACTCACACACTCAACACTGCTGTGCACACATCAAGAAAGAGCCCACAGACTGGCAGGCAGACTTAAGGGAATTGGACGATGACGAATGGCAGGCCGCCTTGATGTCCCCTAGGAAATAGCTGTGAACCATCGGTTCCGCCTCATACAATTGAAAATACTCCATAGGACATACCTGTCGGGCACCCTATTGGCGAAAATAGGTAGCAGAAGCGAGGCACTATGCCTGAGGGGATGCGGACGGGAGGGCTCC
>CAWUFW010027603.1:0-25858 GCA_963921515.1 Calotriton arnoldi | reverse complement strand
AACAGTCCCTTGAGGCAGCAGCAGCAGGTGGAGGGTGGCAGCGAGCAGTCCCTTGAGGCAGCAGCAGCAGGTGGAGCGTGGCAGCCAGCAGTCCCTTGAGGCAGCAGGTGGAGGGTGGCAGCCAACAGTCCCTTGAGGCAGCAGCAGCAGGTGCAGGGTGGCAGCCAGCAGTCCCTTGAGGCAGCAGCAGCAGGTGGAGGCGGTGCCACACCACAGGGGCCAGGCGGTAGGCACCACCATATGTTTGCCAGACAGTGCCTGGAGTGACCATGATTTGGGTAGCGGTGCATGGTGACCACCATTGTCACATACATATCTGGCGGTGTCACCCGCGATCGTGCCTGGGTTATGGGCGGTGCCACACCACAGGGGCCAGGCAGTAGGCACCACCATATGTCTGCCAGACAGTGCCTGGAGTGAGCATTAATGGAGTTGTGGAGTAGCTGTACTGCACCTAACGTGTCCTCCAGCGCTCTGCATAGCCCAACATGTACAGTGCCCAGTGTCTCAACAATTGAAGGGTCCTCATGAGGGCAAATGCACAAAAGGGACATGTCACTCCACGTCACCAACACATACCAATATGGGTCACCAGTACATTGCATGGGCACATACACTCGCACATGTCACATGTGCTTTGTAATGAAATGTAGACTGTCCAGTTAATGTGTTGCATAGCATATGTAGATAATGGTCAATGTCTGTGTGTGCAATGTAACGCACACTGTCGTCTCATTTACTGAACTAGGGGCATCAGCAACTGGCACATTGTCCAATGCACATGCACACACGTGTCCCCCATGCTCAGCCGGTGGTCAGTGTGTAGTTGAAGTGTGCCATGTGCAACCTGTTTTGGTAGGTGTATCAGGGCCAGCAACATGGTGTGTTCGGGTAGTATTGCAATTAGTAACATATGCTGGGGGTCATACTCACAGGCATGCACACATATCTGTTAGTATATCACACTGTGCATGCGAATGAGCCGGAGGGGTGCACAGATAATTGCTGCTGGTAAGGGGACAGGTGTACAAGTAGTGTGTCTGATGTGTACCTACTTGTGAAGTGCCCTGTCGGTTAATGGTGCATGTTGTAAGACTTGGGAATGTGTCTGTTGAAAACATTTATGTGATGCACATTTAATGGTCTTCTGCATTGACATCTGTGCACTGTGATCTGTCCTAGGAGGAGGAGGCACAATATCCATCGTCCGTTCACAGTCCTGGCAGACATGGAGAATGAGGATATAATCCTGCAAATTCAGGCTGGACCGACAAACTCCTGCAGAACCTATGTGCCATGTTGGAGCCCCACCTGCAGCCACGTCGGACATATCCAACAGCTTTCACCGCAACTTCTAAGGTGATGGCATGCCTGCATTTCTTTGCAACAGGCTCATTCCAGCACACGGTCGCAAGTGCAGGCGGGATGTCACAGCCGATGTTCAGCATGGTGCTGAGGGATGTCCTGTCGGCCATGATGCTGTACAAAGACAGATATATCCATTTTCCCAGGGGGCCTGAGTTGGTGGCTGTGAAGGGCGATTTCTATGCCCTTGGACATATCCCCCATGCCATTGGTGCAATTGATTGCACACATGTTGGGCTTGTGCCACAACAGGCACGTGAACAGTTTTACCGCAATAGGAAGCATTCACACTCGGTAAATGTTCAAGTGGTGTGCCTGGCGGACATGATCATCTCACACGTGTGTGCCAAGTTTCCCGGCTCAGCCCATGATGCCCACATCTTGCGCAGCAGCATCGTTCCTCAGCTGATGGCCAATCTGCTTCCTGAGCGTGCATGGCTTGTGGGTGAGTATGCATTGTGGATTAGAGTGGTGTGTGTGTGACATGCTGTTGTGTTGCATTTTGGGACTGCAAGGTTAATCTGTGTCTCTCACACCCAGGTGACTCAGCATATCCGAACCGCCCGGAGTTGCTGAGCCCATTGCGGAATCCCGTCACGCCAGCTGATGTGCGATACAATGATGCCCATGGGAGGACACGGCGTGTGATAGAACGGACATTTGGTCTCCTAAAATCAAGATTTCGGTGCCTGGACCGTACTGGAGGTGCCCTTATGTACTCGCCAGGGAAGGTGTGTCAGATAATGGTGGCATGCTGCATGCTCCACAACCTGGCCATTCGCAAGGCAATACCCCTGATCCTGGATGACGATGATGAGCAGCCAAGGCCGCCGCCTGCAAATCAACCCGGATCCAGTGACGAGGGCAGTGGAGAGGAGGAAGGGGTCGACATGCGTCGACAGCTCATCACCCGCTACTTCACTTGAAGGTGAGTGACGATGTAGAAGGGACAAAATGGTCTGATGGTGTTGCTGTTGCTGTGTGGGTGTATGTGAGCTTGCTGACTGCAGCTTGGTGTTGACTCATTGCTGCCTGCCAATGTATGTGTGATTGGTTAGTGTGATACAGAATGTCTCTATGGTGACTGTTGCTCTGTGTAAAGTTTGTAGATCTGAGTACCTTGTTGACAAGTGTTGTGTGATGTGGTCAATGCCACACCCATACAAGTGACTCTTGTTCTGCGGTTTTCCCTAGGTCCCTTCAGCATCTCACTTGTTACCTACATTCCATTCCCCTGGACCATGTCCTACACGGTGAAGGTTGCACATCCTGTATTAATGACGGAGCAGACACAACAACATGTGTGTAAGGTGTATTTATTTACAACTGTGACATGCGAGGGTAGAGAAAATGTGAAGGGGGAATTGAAGAAGTGAGTTGACAGTCATGGTAGATGAGATACTTGAGTAGTCCCCACAATGATGTGGAGACCCAGTCCAACAGATAGATGCCATTCACATGGCAGTGTGGTGAAGGATAGTCCAAAAGGTCAATGCAGTGGTGCAGTGGTCTGCCATCATGGCTGGCTCGGGGACTAGCGTTTGGCAGGTGCTTTGGCACGTAAGTCCCCCTGGCCTTACCTTGGACGGCCCCTCTTGTGCTTGACTGGAGGGGCCACTGCTGCAGGGGCAGTGGTGTCTGAGGACTCACACCCCTCCTTGGACGCAGGGGAGGATGATGAAGTGTCATCCTGCTGCCCAACAGGGGGAGTCGGAGGGGTAGAGTGTTGCGCTTTCCTGTCTCTCAGAACCGCCACTAGCTGCCCCAAGAGGTCCACAATCTGTCCCATGCGTGTGTCCATGGACCTCAGCAGCAGGAGGTGCTCCCGAGATTCTTCCTCTAACCGGCCCATTCGTCCCTGGGCCTGTTGGTAGGCCCAAGGACTCTGTCGATGTGGCCCAGGGCTTCCGTCCCAGGATCAGTCCCCCTCTGCATGACCCTGTCTCGACCAGCTGCACTGCTGCCACGGGCCTGTCCGGTCCTCACATTGGCCCGCTGCATCCTCTCCCTGGCCTCCGCAGTCGATGTGGTGGGCTGCTCAACCCTGGGGCAGGGAGGGTGTTGCGGACAGCTGTGGTGGTGGTAGTGGTTGACACACAGGCCGTGACAGCAGCAGTCAGAGGATGGTCAGGGGCTGCAGCTGATGTGGTTGGGGGACAATGGGTGCCTGGGACTGGTTGCGGCCTGCCACACCAGATGGGCCAGCGTGGAGCTCCTCATCCAAGAAATCCAGGGAGTCCTCATCCAGTTGTCTCTGTTTCGGGAGGGGGTACTGGCTCTGCAGGGTGGTGTCATCCTCTGCAGTGAGTTCTTGGTCACCTGTGGGTCAGATGAGAAATGGTCATTGTGTTGCACCCATCAAAGTTTGTGTTAGCAGTGTTACATCAACTGTTTGTACATCCAGCAGTTGTTCACTGTACACATTTGCATTGACCGACATCCAGTGATGCATTACAAGCTGTTGTGGTACATGCATTACTTGTCCATATTGGGAGTTGTCAAGACATGACATGCACAATATAATTTTTTGACATTGACAGTCTCATGTTGGCATCCTGTTATTGATCAATCATATGTCATCCATTTACGCGTATGTGTCACTTGTAGGCCTGGGCGGAAAACTACGCTACGCTTGCGTAGTTTGCGCAACTACGCGCTACGCGAATTGCACGTAGCACAGTGCAAAAACGCGTAGCGTAGCGGGCATTCTTTGCTTGCTCGCGGTCCTCAACGTCAAGTTGGCGACCGCGAGCGAGCAAATGACATCCCGGCGAGACTTTTCCTCGTTCGCGATCAGCAACATCAAGTTGCCGATTGCGAGCGTGGAAAATAAACCTCCCGGGCGAGATTCTCAACGCGGGGAGGTCAGATTTCTCATTGCGAGTGAGTCGCGTATGCTCGCGACCGCTCGCGATGAGAAACTACCAGTCCGCGTTGAGAAAACTGCAGCTCGAGTACTAAATCTACTCGAGCGGCAGAAAACGACCGCTTGCACTGTGCAAGATGCCGTTTGCAATGATTGCACAGTGCGGACAAGCATCCGGCACTGTGCAATCATTGCGAACTGCATTTCCTACCGCACTACGCAGTTCGCGTAGTGCTACGCGTAGCTCGCGTAGTGCACTTCGCGTAGCTATGCGTAGCACTACTACGCGAACTACGCCCAGGGTTAGTCACTTGTAGAGCCCTTGCAGCAGTTTACTCTGCACAGTGAGTGACCATTGTAGTTTCATGCATACCTTTTCAATGTGGTGTAGATATCTGTATTTGCAATTCTAGACATGCTTAAGTTTGCTTTAATTAGATCCTAGGTGGTCTGGACCACTGCTACTGTCAGATGGCATGTAGTGGTGTGCATGGTTGTGCTCGGAGTTCCATCTACATGTGTTTCAGTCATTCACACTTTGGTTGCTGTCACAGTTTCATTTTCTTAGGTGTGTGCACACTATAGTTGCCAATACTATCTGGGTGTGCAGTTGTGCATTGAGAGGCCTGGTGTCCTATGCCAACATGTTTTATTAAATGCATATCTGGCTGCATGTTGTGGCTGTTGATATGTTGTGTTTGCTGTGTTTTCCTTGTATTTGAGAGACCTCTCTGTGTGTGTATGATGAGGGCTTCCATCTTGGTCCAGTGTGGGACAAGTCAGCATGATATGTCAACATGCCAGTTCTTTTGAAGTGTACATTGCAATGACTGACACATGCATGTTGGTGCCAGGAAGTAATGGGTCTTGTGTGCTGGCGGTCAGGTGGGCCCGTGTGAGTTGTTGTGCAAGCTTCCCAGCCCCACACACCCCGACCTGTGAGATGCGGTTACCTACCTGTGAGTTGGGTGGGTAGCATACATTGCCTGCCACATGCTTCTTATTGGGGGTGTAGTGTCCCATCCTCCATAGTGGTGGAACAGCATGCATGTTGCATTTTGTGGGACGGATAGCCAAACACACTACACCGTCTCACTGTGAAGATGGCTAACTACCGTTTGAGGTGAAGGTGAGCAATGACATGGCTATGTGACTTGGTAGAAATCTTTGGATGGAATGTGCGTGTGGTGAGCATGATGTGTGTGTGGCTTTTTGTACCCATTGATTTCAGATTACATTTGGTCATGGGGTATAGCCCCCATCACTGTTGTCCCAGCTATCTGGCTGTGGGGTTCACTACCCCGACATTTGAAGGCACAATAGGGCAAGGGGTATAGTCTCGTAGCACAGTGGTGACATACAGCAGGGTGAAGATCTCACCCAGCATACATTTCCACACTGTCATGGTTTCATGGTATTTGTGGACCTGAGAACATGAGCACAGTACTGGTGAAGCAGTTGTTCCAGGGCATCCATACACTGACATGTTGTGGTCAACAGTGGTGTGTGTGTGAGATGTACTCAGCCCTGTGCAGACAATGTGTGGTTTTGGGGCCAGACTATACCAGCACTGTTCAGACAGACAGTGTGAGATGTGAACATTGTCAATGCATACACACATTGGTGGTCCAAACAAGACACCTTTGACAATTTAATTCAGACAAGGTGCTGTTCTGCAATTCAGTGCAGCACTGTGGTAGCTGGGTGTGTTGCAGGACATTTGGGATGTGCTTAGTTTAGCATTGTGAGTCCCAGCTGCAGTGTAGTTTTTGGGTGCACTGCACTTCCACTGTTTACATTGCAACACTGTGGTATGACATGGGTGATTTGCACTTTGCCATACAAATGGCCAGACACTGCTGCAGGGCAGCATGATCGTTGTTAGTGTTGCAGTGTGTGATGCCTGGCACAGTGTACACAATGTGGGTCAATTTTGAACAGAGACTTGTGCATGGTGACTACAACACAACTGTTTTGCATTATTTGTGTTGGTGACTGTGGACTAAGTGGCATGGTGTCATGTGCGGCTGCACAGACGTCACATGCCTATGAGTGGGACTAGTGCTCCATCCTGCTCAGCTGTGGGACAAGGGGGCCTGGTGGGAGTTGTAGTGCAGGCCTCCCAAACACCCACCCACCTCCCTGTAAAGATGGCTACCTACCTGTTAGGTGAGGGTGAAGCACACAATGGCTGAGGCATGCTTCTGGGTGGGGGCAGTGCTACATCCTGCTCAGCTGTGGGACAAGGGGGCCAGGTGGGAGTTGTAGTGCAGGCCTCCCATATTCCACAGACACCTCCCTGTAAAGATGGCTACCTACCTGTTAGGTGAGGGTGAAGCACACAATGGCTGAGGCATGCTTCTGGGTGGGGGCAGTGCTCCATCCTGCTCAGCTGTGGGACAAGGGGGCCTGGTGGGAGTTGTAGTGCAGGCCTCCCAAACACCCACCCACCTCCCTGTAAAGATGGCTACCTACCTGTTAGGTGAGGGTGAAGCACACAATGGCTGAGGCATGCTTCTGGGTGGGGGCAGTGCTCCATCCTGCTCAGCTGTGGGACAAGGGGGCCTGGTGGGAGTTGTAGTGCAGGCCTCCCAAACACCCACCCACCTCCCTGTAAAGATGGCTACCTACCTGTTAGGTGAGGGTGTAGCACACAATGGCTGAGGCATGCTTCTGGGTGGGGGCAGTGCTCCATCCTGCTCAGCTGTGGGACAAGGGGGCCTGGTGGGAGTTGTAGTGCAGGCCTCCCAAACACCCACCCACCTCCCTGTAAAGATGGCTACCTACCTGTTAGGTGAGGGTGAAGCACACAATGGCTGAGGCATGCTTCTGGGTGGGGGCAGTGCTCCATCCTGCTCAGCTGTGGGACAAGGGGGCCTGGTGGGAGTTGTAGTGCAGGCCTCCCAAACACCCACCCACCTCCCTGTAAAGATGGCTACCTACCTGTTAGGTGAGGGTGAAGCACACAATGGCTGAGGCATGCTTCTGGGTGGGGGCAGTGCTCCATCCTGCTCAGCTGTGGGACAAGGGGCCTGGTGGGAGTTGTAGTGCAGGCCTCCCAAACACCCACCCACCTCCCTGTAAAGATGGCTACCTACCTGTTAGGTGAGGGTGAAGCACACAATGGCTGAGGCATGCTTCTGGGTGGGGGCAGTGCTCCATCCTGCTCAGCTGTGGGACAAGGGGGCCTGGTGGGAGTTGTAGTGCAGGCCTCCCAAACACCCACCCACCTCCCTGTAAAGATGGCTACCTACCTGTTAGGTGAGGGTGAAGCACACAATGGCTGAGGCATGCTTCTGGGTGGGGGCAGTGCTCCATCCTGCTCAGCTGTGGGACAAGGGGGCCTGGTGGGAGTTGTAGTGCAGGCCTCCCAAACACCCACCCACCTCCCTGTAAAGATGGCTACCTACCTGTTAGGTGAGGGTGAAGCACACAATGGCTGAGGCATGCTTCTGGGTGGGGGCAGTGCTCCATCCTGCTCAGCTGTGGGACAAGGGGGCCTGGTGGGAGTTGTAGTGCTGGCAGCATGTACACATGTACCCATGGTGATGTTGCTAACTACCTTTGGGGGGCTTCAGGGGGAGTGTCTGTTGTATCTGTGAGAGATGTGTTGGGGGAGTGTTGTGCACATGAATGAATTTGAACCTAGGAGGTATTATTTTGTAATAGTGCAAGACAGTACATTTGTGTGATGTTAGGCATTTGTTTGTACTTACCAGCCTCCACTCCCCGGGTATTCCTGAGAGACTCTCTGGATGTAGAATGCCAAGCACCTTCTCCTCCCATTCAGTGAATGTTTTGAGTGGAACGGGAGGGCCACTGCCTGTCCTGTGAGCCAGCTCATGGTTCTTGGCTCTCTTCTTTTTGACCACTGCCTTCAGATCGTGCCACCTCTTCACGATTTCATCTCTATTGCGTGGCACGGTCCCTACTGCATTGACCTTCTCTACTATCCTTCTCCACATTTGCGTCCTTGTTGCTAGTGGTGTCTGTTGGACCTGGTTACCAAACAATTGTGGTTCTACCCTGATTATCTCATCGACCATGACCCTCAACTCACTCTCAGTGAATTTGGGCATTCTCTGTGGTGACATGGTGTGTGATGTGTCAAGGTGTTTAGGGTGCAGGTTTGGAAGTGGTAGTGGTGGTTGTGATGTGTATGGTGTGTGCTGTGCAAAGGTGTTAGAGGTGCAGGTGTGGAAGTGGTGGTGGTGGTGGTGATGTGTGTGTGTTGTGCAGATTTGCCTCTCCTGTCATCTGTGGTGGATGTCCCCTCAGTTGTGGAGTTTTGCAAAGGATTGTGGTATGTTGGGGGCTGGATTTATACTGGTGTCTGTGGGTGTGTCAGGATGGGGTATTGGTAGCAGGTGTGGTGTGTGTGTGAACCTGGGATTTGTAGTTTTGGAGTTTACCATGGGGGTGTGTCTTTGGGCTGTGTTAGCTATTTTTGGGTGCATGCCTTGTTTGGTTGGTGCACTTTGTGGCCATGTTGTGTGTTTTTCTAGCGACCGCCATTTTTTTAACGGAGCGTCCGCAGTGGTAGCTCGGCTACGGCGCTTCCGCCGTCTCACTGATTCTTCAATGTTGTCGACCGCGGCGGTCGGAAACAGCGCACTGCACCGCGGGGATGTCGGGAATATCATAATTTCGATGGCGGTGTCTCCGCTGTGGTTGCGGTCGTTTGGGCTGTTTCCGCTGCGAAACCGACCGCCGCGGACGGGTTTGGGCCTTCTCCGCAGGCGAACGGCGGTTTCTCGGGTCTCCTTTCCGCCGCGGTTGGATTTTTACCACCGAGGATCCTAATCTAGCCGTCGGTTTTCCCGCGGTAGCGGCGGGCGGTGTTTTCCCGCTACCATGGCGGTCGGTTGTTTTTCCGTCCGCCATCGTAATGACCTCCCTTGTTTGTTGTTGGTGATTCAAAATTCCAAATCTTCTAAAATTATTCATATAGCTTTCAATGGAATATCTTTAAAATGTTTCCCCCAAAAAAATGGATAAATACAACTGTACCAAAAATATAATCCTCTATCGATAAATCCACAATCTGGAAACCATCCAAAACCGCTAATAATTTTAAAAAAAGAAACGCTCCATGAAAACCGAAAAATTATGCAAGTGTATATAAAATATTAGCTTGTAAAACTAATATACACTTCCATAATAAAAAAACGCAATCTTCCGGCAACCGAAACTTCTTTCAATTAGAACCTAGAAAATAAACATACAAACATTCCCACCCACACAAAACCACACACATAGTACACTTAATTACATTACTACTACTATTATACTAACAAAATAAACAAATTAAACACTATAATTCTTTCCTTCTGGACTAGGCCTCTATTACGTAAATAGCGATAAACAGTCTAAACGTAACTATCGCATATAAACGAACATAACATCAATTAAAAATCTCTAAATACTCTAAATAAACTCTAACTTCCTTCAAAATAGCTGTAAAATATAGTTAAAGTAAAGAAAATAAACCTTACCTTGCTGAACACGAAGCAGCTTCCAACCGCGAGCTGATCCTCTTCCAAATGACCCAAAACAATATTGTGCGGTTACAAAATATAAGACCCAAACAAAGATGGCAGCTTTAAACTTTAAAAATTCATCTATTTTAATTTAATTTAATTTAATTTCACATATTAAAAATGTTATTGTATTTAATTTAAATACTACAAATAATATGTTATTTTTTTTATATATTTTACATGGCTTAGAGAATTTGTAAAATTATAATAATAACCATTATATCTTATATAATAATTAATATTATAATTCCATAAAATAAATAGATGTATAAAAAATGTTTTGAAAATTGTTCTTAATTTTTTTTTAAGTTATTATCAAATTAGACAGTGTTTAGAAAAATTACAATGCGAAACCTATGTAATTATTATTATTAATATTTAATATATTAATATTACTAATTTAAATATATTATATTATTTTACAATTATAAAATAATGTTTATTTCTCTCAATTACATGTGAAATGTTTAAAATGTATTTTCTTCAAATTATACAAATATATATGATAATATAAAAACAAATTGTTAATACAAAATCATTATTAACCATATTTTTTAAAACAATGTTATAATTTCAAATGTATACAAAGTTTTGAAAATGTATATTATAGTGTCTCAAAAATTAATTTACAAATATATTAAAAAATTAAGGGGGTCATTACGATGGCGGGCGGAAGCACAACCGCCGTGCTGGCGGATGCAAAAACCACCAGTTACCGCCGGCACGCAGCAGTCCACACGCCCGCCCTATTACGATGCGAAAAGTCGGCCAAACACCGCCGGCAAGCCAGCGACACCGTCCGCCATCAAAGTGCGTCCGTACACGTAGCGGCGCAGCACAATTGACACACACCGTCCGACGAAATCACGTCCCGCCCGGCGTACAAATTACGATGCCGCAAACAAACGGCTCCCACGGCTAAGAGACACCGTACGACAAACCGAAGCGGTAACACGGACGCCGAGCACGGACACCGAAGAAGCGGCTCCCCGAGCATGAATCCAGCACTGCAGGCCCTCCCCATGCTCTTGCTGATGCACCACCAAGGACGCAACGTACCGCGGAGACGCAGGTAGGCACACACACAACAAGTGCACGCAAACAGCGCACACAGTGCAAGGGCGGAAAAAGCGGACAACCCCCCACCCCCGCGTGTACACTACACATCCACCATTGCATCCACATATGACACACAGGCCAAATCGTAACATCTCGTAACACATGTGTACACACCACCTGGGACTAGGAACCAACGACCCCGTCACGGCCCCAAAGCGGCGATGACGCCGCCACACATGCGCACAACGCAGAGGCCAACCGCAGCGCCATGCATGCGTCGCACACAGACACAGGGACACAACCAAGCAGCACACACATCAGCCCCACCCCGAACGCACATGACACGTGACAGGCCTGCCACAGACATGTCCCCAACGCCCAATTCACGGACAACACCCAACGCCACACAACCGACGCACACATGTCAGTGAAGTCACGCAACAGCAGGACACACCCCAGTGTAACAAACATGGCGTAGCACACAGCGGCGGCAACACCAACTAGGAGAAGCAGGGCCCCTTCGGGAAGAGGAACGCCAGTACCACACTGAAACACCCATACCACCCTGCACATATGAACAAGACATATAAAACGGAACACCAAAGAGCCCGGGGACCGACAACAGGTGGCCCAAGAATAACATTCACACACAAGGCCCAACGCAGAGCGGAAAGGCAGCCTGCCGCCCACACAAGGGAGAGCAGACAGCACTGAATGACCTTCCATTCCAACTCCGAAACCACAGCCCTACGAAAGAAGCCGGTGAATACAGCCATTGTCCAAGAAAAGACCAACACAGGCATGCCGAGGAGACCGACCACAGGGCAGATAGCGCATATCACAGAAGAACACAACGGACGGGAAAGAAAAAAGAAAACACTCCCCCATGTCGGCCACATGCAAGTTAATTGGAAGGAGTCACACATCACTGACCTTGAACTGTCTGAGAAGCATGTGGGATGAGGGCCCGTGTCCTCCGCACAAGCCAACAGAACACAAGTCCTGTCTCCCTACGACTACACAGAGCTCACAGCAACCTCGGAGCGTGCACATTGCAGACTGCACACACAGCCGGAGCACGCCACCACAACGCACCGCTGCAAAATGGCAACCGCAACACACCTACCCAACTACGCCGGACAGGTCAAGCTGTACAAAACCAACCTGATACATATATTGGGATGCGATCTCCTGTCCCTGCTGAACGTAAGTTACCGACTGACTTACCGCATCACATTGTTCAGCTGCGTCATGCCCGTCTTCTACTGTCGGAGGTGTCCCTACCAGCATCCCGTGGAGATGTGCCTCTCCAACCCGGCATGTCTAAAGGCGGACCTGCTACCACTACTCCTCCCTCTGGACGCACACGACAGGGCCTGCTCTGCCTATGGGGGCATGGCGTATGTGGCCAACATCGCACCCGCACTGAAATGGGACCACTGTGCCTCCACACGACGGATCATCGAGAACAGCTACATCGAATGTCACCCAGCATGCCCCATCATGGTCCTCCAAGGGACAACTTACGAACAACACCTTGACAGCCACCATCCGCTACATTGGCTGGCAAACATGTACACCACCAATGACATGGAAGCCCTGCTGGACGGCATCGCATACCTGACAACCTGTAAATTCGTCGGACCACAACGCAGGTTCCCCGATTGACCTATGATGTCCAACCCCGCACCCATGCTTAGCTTCCGCACGGACTGGCCAGTCACCACCACAACAGCCATACCAAACGACCGGCAACTGTTACCACACCATCAACGACATCGCCATGACATCGGATATGACCGGGACATGCACACTGTTCCCCATCACATCCAGGAACACCGCATGCATCGTGGGAGGCAGTGGCATGGGGTCTGTGTATCGCACCCACATGGACGGAACTGCACGAACAACCAGGACACGACATGGATCCAGCGCCCATGGACACACACACCGCTCAGTGGACATGAATAGGTCGCCTGGAGTCTGTGGGTGCTGCACCCCTCCCACCCCCGCCCCGGGAATCCCATACCAGGACCTTTGCATGGACGACAAGTGCATACAACAACAACACGACCCCAGTGACTGTGACATGTCCAGTAACCACCACATTGCAACAACAAGTGGCACGCCGCTGCATGCACGCAAGCACATGCCCTGATGTCATCTCACATGCACGCGTGCATGAGGAACAACCGCAGCAAACCTGTCACATGGAACTGAGATGGACTGTGCCCATGATGCCAAGCGGTCTGGTAGGCTACATGTATACCGTCTGTGTCAAAGTCCGCAGCTCCGCAGCTATACGTAAATGTACATTAGCACAGCCTTGGCCAAGCAGATGTAACTCTGAAGCCCACATCCCACATGCAACAGCCAATCACATGTAACCCCACACCCTATCCCATTTGTAATCATGCTCAGTATATCCTCAACATGTATTCCGCTGCCAGTAGTGTCCACTATACTGCATCACAGAGGACAGAAGACTCAATATAATGTTTGAAACCAAAACTGTCTCCGCTGACTCATTTCACAAGTACGAATGAGAGAGGATGAGAGTATGTGAAGTACACGGCAGTCGTGACATGACCATGTAGTCCACTGGTATTGGATGTCAACGCAAATGAGTAGCACAACTGTGGAAGACACACATGTGTCGTGTGAAGTCGTATGGACGCAGTGCTCAGGTGGGTGGGTGTGACGGGTAGATGCGCACATGCCAAGTTGGAGCACGCCGTGTTGGGAGGGGTCATGAACAGTACACCACCGCTTCCCTGGGCATTGTGAGAGGACACCTGTCGGGGGGAGTGAACACGTGTGTGCACAGCAGCCGGGCACACGAACAATGCGGTACCAGGCGCACACGTCAGCCCACCCTCCGTGGACAAGCTGGATCCTGTTGTGCGCACGCCATGCCCCTTGACAAGGCACACACAGCCCCAGTCGACCAGGTGTAACCCCAACATAGTCAATCCGCACAGGCGATACAGGGCACGGGATGGCAGTGGAGCATGGTGTGTGAGAGGTCTCCTCGCGCTCCTCCTGGTCATATCACGCAGGCAATAGAACCTCAACGTGTAGCATGGCACAAGTCAAATGGAAGTGTAGGGGGACGCACCACAGCACGAGCAGCACTGACGTCACGGGAGGTGGCTCGCACCATCCCATCCATTGCCCATCATACCAACCACGCCACATGCCATTGCGACTAAGTGCAAGCGCGTGCGCCACCACCCCCGAGCCCTCCCCAGAGAGGCCAAAGAGTGAATGTGTGGGCCATCAGCCACAGACGGACGCGGCATGGCCGCAAGGGCAGCCACAGCCACTGGGTGTCGCAGGTGGCGGATCCGGAAGGCGAAGACTGTGATGCATAGTCCATGCAGGCCGGGTCTCCATTTGGGGCACCACGCAGGTGGACGGCGTCCCGCCACACATCATACCCTGAGACAGCCCACTCGTGCAACTGGACCCACACATACACTCCTTGCCCTCTCTGGTGCGAGCTTGGGGCTGCCTGTGCAAGCGCTAGCCTCGCAGGTGCACATGCATATTGGGGGAGCGAGGGGAGGACATGAGGGCTGGGGCGAAGATGACTGTATCACTGTCAGTTAGTACAAGGGATGACCCAGATGTGGAAAGGAAGAGACGTGTCCCGTGTGTACTGCAACTAGTCGCCAATCCAACTACCCCCCCATGTCCGGAATGTAAGCCCGCACCTAGGCCCGCCCATCCGCCACATCGAATATGCCACCAGCACGACAACCTTCCCATTCGAAACACTGACTGGGGGTGGCGACCAGTGAACAATCATGTGTAGCCTACCCACGCGTACATGTGGGCCCTCCATGATCCATGTCACCTGCGGCAAAGTCATGACATGCGCAATGAGGGAAGTGAGGAGAGCTGTCCGCCCCACGCACAGAAGGTGCATCAGCTCCACAGACCCAGCAGCGAGTCCAGCAGGGGTCACATGTGCAGGGGCAGCTGTGCCTGGTGTGAAGGCACATGCATATAGACAGCACATCGACCAATGTGTAGTCTGCCCACATCTACAGTCCATCATCATGCGGACATAGGAATTGAACACAGGGCAACACATCTTAGTTGGTGCACCCACCGTGACCAACAATGCGCAATCATCGACGTACCCGCCCTGTGCATGGCCCCCCACCCAACGGAGGCACATCCAGTGCCACCATCCCACACACACAAGCCTTCCACGGAACATGCTGTGTCCAATGGTCAGTACAGAGTCAGCGCCCATCTGGTGGATCCTGAACAGGAGACACATGCACACACATGCCAGTTCCCACTATGTACGTCTGCCACCTGGCACGTGCAATGTAACCTCTCACCTGTGACGTGTGACTGCAAGCACACAGCCGTCTTGGCATGGGGCTGTCAATGTGGACACCTGTCAATGTTTCGGGAGGTGTGATCCGTACAGTGCTGTACATAGGGTGCAGTGCTGACACCTACTACTGTCTCATATCCCCTCGTGCCACAGGTCCCACTTGTTTTGGCCGCTCAGCCTGTGCCCACATCGTCGTCGTCGTGTGCCATACTCATCCAGCCTCGGAAGCAGTGCCATGCTCAGCAGACATTCATGTTGCCGTGGCGTTGCCGCTTGACGAATATGCAGTCAGTCCCCATCAGCACGCCCCGCAAGTCATTGGGGCCTAGATCCCCATGTGCATGCACATGGCAGTGGTTTGTATCACTAGCCATTGCCATTGGTGGGAGACCTGTGTAAGTGTATTGTGGCCGTGCCGTCCCTGCTTGACAGCTGGGCTGTGACTCATGTGCTTGCTCAGTCATGTCAGTGATGTGTATGCGGAATTGCTATGTGTCGTGTTGCTTTGACATGTGTCCACTGCCATTTTCCCTAGGCGGAGACCGAACATTGACCGCCCATACCAATTGCTGGCGGACATGGACGATACTGAGGTCATTAGGAAGTTTCGGCTGGACAGGCCAACCCTGCATCGACTGTGTGCCATGTTGGAACCCCATCTCCGTCCCCGCAGGGTGTATCCGACAGCAGTCACCCCCACGGCTAAGGTGATGGCCGCCATGCATTTCTTCGCCACTGGGTCATTCCAGCACACAGTGGGCAGTGGAGGAGGGATGTCCCAGCCCATGTTCAGCAAGGTGCTGAGGGATGTACTGGCAGCCATGATGCTGTACCGAAACAGGTACATCCGCTTCCCCAGGGCTCGTGAATTGGCGGCAGTGAAGGGTGCATTCTATGCCCTTGGCAGGATCCCACACGTCGTTGGAGCCATTGACTGCACACATGTTGGCCTTGTTCCACCACAGGCCACTGAGCACCTGTACCGCAACAGGAAGCACACGCACTCCCTGAATGTGCAAGTGGTGTGCCTTGCGGACATGGTGATAACCCACGTGTGTGCAAAGTTCCCAGGCTCGGCCCATGACGCACACGTCATGCGCAACAGCATCTTGCCACGACTGATGTCCAATCTGCAACAGGATCGTGGCTGTATTGTCGGTGAGTATGTGGAGTGGTGTAGCGTGCTGGCTGTGCGATGCTGTCCCCTGTCCAGTTGGATTAGCAACGGTTCTCTGTGTCCCTCACACCCAGGTGACTCTGCGTACCCGAATGGGGCATGGCTGCTCAGTCCATTGAGGAATCCTCGCACCCCAGCAGACGATCGCTACAATGAGGCACATGGGAGGACCAGACGTGTGGTCGAGCGTACCTTTGGCCTCCTCAAGTCCAGGTTCAGGTGCCTGGACCGCACCGGGGGTGCGCTGGCGTACTCCCCACAGAAGGTGTGCCAGATAGTGGTGGCGTGCTGCATGCTGCACAATCTGGCCATTCGGAAGCAGATCCCCCTCATCGTGGATGACGGAGATCAACCAGGGCCCCAGCCCGCAGACCAGGACAGCTCGAGTGAGGAGGACAGCGGAGAGGAGGAAGCTGGTAATGTGCGGCAGCAGCTCATCGCCCGCTACTTCACTTGACGGTGAGTGTCCATGTACGACGGCTGATGTGGCTGTATCTGTGCAGGTGTGTGTGTGCTGTGTCAGGGTGGCCGTTTGTTCACTGCGTGCTGTGTGTCAACGCTCCATGGCCAGGGTAGTATGCCACTGTTGGTGGCTGTGGCATTGTGCCCTATTGCTCTGTGCGATGTGTGTACATTGCTTGTAGTTGTTGACATGTACTGTGTGATGGGTGTGTGACACACTCATTGAATGTGCTCCTGTTCTGTCTCCCACCCCTAGGTCCCTACAGGCCCTCCGGTTCCATTGCCATGCCACGCATCAGGTGCCTTTCCGCCCAAGGTGGCCGTTGTATTCCGTACAAATAAAACACAGGGCACAAACAGCAGTTTGTGTAAGAGGTGCATTTATTTCAAACTGTGACATGTGATTGTGTGCGAGGTGATGACAAAAGTGGTGCGTGCAGTGACAATGAGCTGTCGGTCACGGCTGCGTGATGCTCAGGGTGTACCCACTTGTTCCATGTCCATGGTCCAACAGACACATGCCATCCAGATGGCTGTGTGGAGTGGGATCGTAGTCCAAGTCAATGCAGTGGGTGGTCAAGGAAGGCTGGCTGGCTGCCTCACTTGCGTCTGGAGCGTGCGTAGTCCTCCCGGGAGATCTGTTTGTACTTCGGACGGCCCCTTCCACGTTTGGGAGGGGGGTGTGTGGTGGCGACCTGCTGGTGGGGGGTGAGGTGTGCTCACTGGCTGTGGACGCAGGGGAACTGGACACTGCTGCTCGACCCTGCGCCCCGGCAGGTGGTGGCGGTGGTGGAGCTGCTGTCCCTGGCTGTGACCTCACCACCAGCTGGCCCATGAGGTCCACGAGTTGGCCCATACGGGCGTCCATGGACCTCAGCACCCCCAGCACCTCCCGCGTGTCTGAAGCAGACCTGGCCCATTGTCCTTGGGCCTCTTCATAGGCCCCAAGGACTCTGGCCATTTGAGGCAGGGCATGGCTCCCAGGGGAGACTGGCGTTTCCCTGACCCTGCTCCTCCTACCAGTACTGCTGCCACCGGCCTGCCCACTAGCCACATTGCCCACCACGGTCCTCGCCCTGGCTCCCAGGGTGGATCCAGTCGGCCGGGCCACCACCTGCGCTGGGGCTGGTGCCAGCGAAGACGTGGTGGTGGTGGCGGCGGTGGTGGTCGGTGCGGCGATGGTGGCGGTTGCGGCAGTGGTAGTGGCCGCAATGACCGTGGGTGTGGCCGCAATGACCGTGGGTGTGGCCGCAATGACCGTGGGTGTGGCCGCAACGACAGTGGCAGCAGGGGGCTGGGAATGTTCAGCAGCCCTGGATGATGGGTTGGTGGGTAGGAGGGGTCCTGGGGAGCGGCTGGGCCCTGCCACACCAGATGGGCCTGCTTGGTGGTCCGTGTCCGAAGAGGAGGACAGATCCTCCACATCCGTGTGTCCTCGTTGGGGGCTTGTAGGCTGGCTGTGCTGGCTGCTGTCTCCATCCCCAGCATCCAGCAGTTCGTCACCTGTGGAGAGAATGAGATTTGTTATTGTGTTGCACCTGGCGAAGTATGTATTTGTCGTCTGACATTAACAGTTCGTGCAATCTCGTACATGGGTTTCCCGGAGGCGTGTGTGTGGCTGTACCATTTGTAGTTGTGTGTGCTTGGCAATGGGACTGTGTGCTGTGCACATGTGGCATGGGACGGATTGGCCATGCCGATGGGTGTGTTGCTGTGCCCCTACTTATTGTGACTCTGGTGTATGCGGGCTCCTGGCCCATCCTGGGTCTGGTTTGTACTTTGCTTTTGGTGTTCAAATGGGACGCTTAGGAACGCATATGGCAACATGGGGGCCATGCCCCAGATTCGCATTTGGGATGGAATATGCTTTTGGGGTACATGCTGTGAGCCATGGGTGCCGAACGTGACATGTGTTGTGGCAGCATGACAGTGCATGGTCTGAGGTGTGTGCATGCCTGACATGGCCTGCATATTTGCTGTCTGTTGTGATTACTGGACATGGCATTGGACGCATCGTTATGAGTGAGTGATGGTTGTGTGCCAGCCAACGTATTGCAGTTGTCCCATCTCCTTGGTGTGCGTGCTGCCCTGTGCCATGTGCATCACTGCAGTGCTCGGGGGGTGTGGCCCATGTTGTGTGTTGTTGCTCACAGTGTGGCGTGCGCTTCATTGACTTCTGGCACATGGTTGGTCATGGGCATGTATCTTAGCGTGACTGCTGTATGTGTGGCAGCTGTGCGGATGACATGCCTTTCATGAGACTGGGGCTGACGGATGGGATGGATGGTATGTTGTATGTGCATGGTGTGTCTGTGTGTTTGATGGGTTCAGTGGTGTTCGTGTGCATTTATGTTGTTCCGCTCTGTTGCGTCTAGTGTTGTTTGTCTTACATAGGCGTAGTTGTGGGGTGTGTGGTTGACAGGCAGTAGGGGCTACATGGACAGGACTTCAATGGTGTTTCGGTTGTGTGTGATGGGTTGCACAGTGGCTGCCGTGTGGTACTATATTCAGTGTGGCTTGTGCATGCAGACGTGGCTCCTTGGGTGTTGCTGTGTCTGTGATGGGTCATGTGAGGTGTGAGTCTGTGGTTCATGTCCGTGTGCACATTGTTCACTTGTTCGTGACGGTGGGCGGTGCTGCGTGTTCGTCTGCTACGTGACATGTCCCATGTGTTGGTCGTGTTACGGTCCTCATGCCTCCAGTAATCCAGCCCTGTCCAGTTTCCCACCTGCAGGTTGTTCGGGCGTGCACTGTACTGGATGCCACATGGTTCTAAGCGGGGGGTGCTCCATGTTGCAGGTCTGTGGGGGTGGGGGGTGTTGTGGGTCGTGGTGGTGGCTGGACACCCACTGACACCGATTGTTGTGGACCGTGATGTCTACCTTTCGGCTGTCGGTGTGCACTGCGGTGGCTGACACGTGGCTGTGGGGTGTGGGGGATGCTCCTCCTTGCTGTGCTGTGGGACTAGGGGCCTGGTGTGTGTTGTACTTGGGCTGTCCACCCTCCCACCCACTGCACTTTGTGTTCCTGCCACTTACCTGTTACTTGTCGGTTAGTGCAGCTATGGCGGACACATGGGTGTGGTGGGTGCTCGTTGTGGCGCTTCTGGCATACTTGGGGACCTGTTGGTGGTTACGTGGCTGGCTGAGTGTACACATGTCCCCACGTATCTTACAGTTGTTCGGTTTGGGCTGTGTGTGGTGGTGTCTGTTGCATGTGTGTGTGATGTGTTGTGTATTGTGTGCTGGACATGGGGGTGTTTGTCCCTGGGAGCTGTGGCATGGTGGTAGTGCATGTGAGTACATAGCGGTGTGCTGGTATACATTAGTTTGTACTTACCAGCCTCCACTCCCCTGCTAATCCGGCGAGGATCTCCGGATGTATAATGACTCGCACCTTCTCCTCCCACGCTTTGAAGGTCTTGAAGAGCGCGGGATTCCCTCCGCCAGTGACGGCAGCCAGCTCTCTGTTCTTGCTCTCCTTCTTCTTGACCAGGCTCTTGACGTCATTCCACCGTTTGTTGATTTCAACTCTGTTCCTGGGCAGGGTCCCGACTGCATTGACCTGGTCTACGATCCGGTTCCACATTCTGTTTCTGGTGGCTAGTGGTGTGTGCTGGACCAGGTTCCCATAGATTTGTGGGTGCACCTTGATAATCTCGTCGACCATGACCGTCAGCTCCATGGGCGTGAACTTGGGCATTCTTTGTGGTGCCATGGTGTTTGTGGTGCTGGTGCGGTGTGTGTTGTGTAATGTGCAGGGGGTTTGTGGTGCCGGTGTTTGGTGGTGGTGGTGGTGGTGGTGGTTGTGATGTGTGCGTTTCTGTGGTGTGCTGCTGTCCTTGCTGTGTCACTGTGTCCTCTTCTCTCCTCTCTAGTTTGCAATGTTGCAAGGGGTTGTGGTCTGTGGGAGTGCTGCTTTTGTACTTACCTATGTGGGTGTGTCCTCATGGTCTGTTGTTTTCAGGTGTGTTGTGTCTGGGGTTCTGGCCTTTGTAGTTTTTGTTTGTCCAGGGGGGGTGTTTTCGGGATGTGTACTGTGCTTGTGTATTTGTGCGTGCCTTGCTGTGTGGACTTGTTGGCCATGTTGTGTGCGATTGTTTTTGTCAGCGGATGGTTTCTGTGCAGGGACGTGGGCGCCATGGCTTCTGCCGTGTCGATTCTCATCGGCGTTGTTTGCGCTGGCGGGCGGTATATTTGTAGTTTTCCCGCGCTCATGGCGGTGCGATCGTAATCTCACGTGCGGTGTGTCGGCCGTGAGGGCGGGCGGTTTTGTGTTGTCGTGCGTGTTTCCGTCCGTGGCGGGCGGTTTGACTCCGACTCGGACGATGGCGGGCGGTATCTTGTGTGATTTTTCAGCCGATGGCGGTTTTCGGTTTGTGTCATCGTAATGGCGTGGTCGGTGTTCAGACGGTGTGTGCGGGCGGATTTTTGCCGCTTTCATGCCTGGCGGATTTTTTTACGCCGGGTATCGTAATGGGCCCCTATATGTGTTAAAAATATATAATATTTTTTAATGTATGTTACAATTTTTTTAAGGTAATGGATTTTATGTGAATTCATTTTTGCGTATATTAGTTCCGTAGCGGATTGTGGGTTTATAGGGGAATAGGGTGGGAAGTAATTTAATTTACATTATAAAAATTAATAATTTATTAATTAATAATTTAGTGTTTAATAATTACTATTGTTTAATAATTTTTGCGTATATTAGTTCCGTACCGGGTTGTGGGTTTATAGGGGAATAGGGTGGGAAGTAATTTAATTTACATTATAAAAATTAATAATTAATTAATTAATAATTTAGTGTTTTATAATAAATATTGTTTAATAATGTTTGCGTATATTAGTTCCGTAGCGGGTTGTGGGTTTATAGGGGAATAGGGTGGGAAGTAATTTAATTTAAATTATAAAAATTAATTAATTAATAATTTATTGTCTAATAATTACTATTGTTAATTAAGTTAATTCATTTATTATTAAATATATATTAAAAGGAATAATCTTTTTTAATTAATTGATAATTATGTAAATTGTTTAGTTTTTTTATTAATTTGTAATTAATTACATATTAATTATTAAAAATTAATGTATTAATATGTTAATTATGTACATTTTTTTAGTAGTGTGTTGAGTGTTGATAGGGGAGTAGGGTGGGAATTAAGTTAAATTTAATTCAAATTTTAATAATTTTTAAATATTATTTATTCAAAGTTATTTTATAGTGTTAATTGTGTTAATTAATTTAGATATGATGGTTATTAATTTGATTGTTAACTGTAATTAGCTAATTAATTAAATGTTAATTAATTATGTTGATTCATTAATATTTTACACTATTGGAGGTGACGTTTATAGGGGAAAATGTTGGAAGGTAAATATATTTTTATTAATTAATTATTTGTTAATTAATTTTAATTATATTGTAGGAGTGGGTCTACTCAATTATTCCCCTACGCTACCCAACACTTTCCCTACTGTTGCACTCACTGGAGTGGGAATAGTTATTTTTACACTCCCGCTATCCAACACTTTCCCTACTGTTCCACTCACTGGAGTGGGAATAGTAATTTTTAGACTCCCGCTATCCAACACTTTCCCTACTGTTCCACTCACTGGAGTGGGAATAGTAATTTTTACCCTCCCGCTATCCAACACTTTCCCTACTGTTCCACTCACTGGAGTGGGAATAGTAATTTTTACCCTCCCGCTATCCAACACTTTCCCTTACTGTTTCACTCACTGGAGTGGGAATAGTAATTTTTACCCTCCCGCTATCCAACACTTTCCCTACTGTTCCACTCGCTGGAGTAGGAATAGTAATTTTTACCCACCCGCTATCCAACACTTTCCCTACTGTTCCACTCGCTGGAGTCGGAATAGTAATTTGTACCCACCCGCTATCCAACAAATTCCCTACTTTTGCAGTTGTTGGAGTGTGAATACTAATTTTATTCCCTTAGCTATGCAACGTTTTTAATTTTGTTATATTTAATGTAGTGTAAATTATTAATTAACATAAAAAAATGTACTTTAATTAATTAAATTATTATTATTTATTTATATTTATATATGTTTATTTATATATATATATATATGTAAATATATTTTTAATAATGTTTTAAATATTTTATAAGATTAATAATTATTTTATAATATTATTAAGTAAATATATATATATATATGTTAAAAAATAATTAATGTTTTTTTTTACATTACATTTATTATTTTTACATTTTAAGCTTTTTTACATTATTTTAACTATGTTTTATTTAATTGTGATTATTATTTAATTACTTTTATATTATTTTTAATACATTTAAAAAATTCGATATTTTAGTTAACTATATTTTAAACATCGATATTTTGTACTCGATATTTTAGTACTTACCTGTTTGTAGATAGGGACTCGATATTCTGTCCCTCGATATTTTGGCATCGATATTCTGGACAGTTGATATTCTGTCCCTCGATATTTAGTCACTGATCCGTTTAGGAAATGTTACATCAGACAGGACTCAAGGTGTAGTATAGGAGTAACATGTCATCAATTCTGGTAGGCAATATAGTTTAAGAGTCCTTATTCTGAAAAAGCACAAATTCAGAATTTAAAATGTAACACTATTGTTAGGGGTTCTCTTTAATAACAAGAATTGTTTTCCACCCAAATGAACCCTTTTGGCAAAATTAGGATAATGAAAGACTAGGCAAAAAAACATATAGCTCTAATATAGCTCTTGCAGTTTACACACAGCTCTTTGATGACAGTTAATAGCTCAATGTTCTATATTACGATTTTGACTTACAAACGACAAGTAACAAAAGGAGCTCTCTACAGAAGCAGTAACCCACTGACCTATTTACAGTACATGCACTTTGTTATCTGCATGGTACACGTTCTTAGCAGCAGGCATTTTAACCCTCTGCACTACCTTTGGATGTGTCAAAACTTCCAGTAGACAAACCTTCGGTCTCTTTCCAGGAACACGATAATTCACCGGAGTTATCTTGACGTTTTAATTGATGCCTACTAAAATTGTTGGAGGCCAGGAACGCGCCAGCAGGTTGGTGCTTTTAAAATGATAATATTACTTGTAAAAATGACGCACCCAAGTCAGCGCCTGGTGCGGTGGCACCGATCGCACCGCCCTAGAGCCGGCCCTGAACAGTCTCAAGTGTTCAAACGCCACTTCCAATGCGTTATGGAGTTTAAAACACATACTGATTCTACGCATATATTTCATTAACAAAGACGAAGCTGGTGCATATTTTTCAAGAGCACCTCCTATATTAAACAATTTTTCATACGATGGAAGGAGGACAGGTCCTGTTTAAAAGTTTTTGAGGTCCACTTAGATGTTCATTTAGAAGTGGAGAGAAAGTTATTCTTATGTACAATAATCTCACCGTAAACATATACTGGTAAATTAAGATGCAAACACGGATGTTTTGGCAAAAGCCCCAAATATAGCAACTATGGCTTTCCTTTCCAAAGCTCGGTTCAGATTCAGGTACTAAATTTCACTATTTTTTAAAAGTAGAATGCTCAATGGTAGACATTTTTAGGCTTGGCTTGGTAGAGCAGGTTTCTGCAAGATCTATTGTTACCAATTCTTTAACATCTACATATATTGGGATTTGGCTCCACCCCACGGAAGCACTATTTTCAGAGCTTATGCTACTATTTAGTGTATAATCCCCCTTCTAAGACGTGCTTACAATCAAATGCATTTGGGACTATTTTACGTATCAAAAGTACGCTAAATTATCACACATTGAATTCTTTATCTTATAGATGCATTATATACAAAAAGCAACCATTTTTGTTTTCACTGCAATAGGCTTTTTAAAAATATTTGAATCAGGACTCCAAATGCAAGCCAGACATATTGCAGGAGAGTCCTCCCGAACTGATATATCTCACTCGTGATCTACGCGGTAAATAGTATTGGTCCATAGTATATCAACAACGGCACCGCTCCATTTATTTTCAGAAAATACGGGAGAGTCCTCCCTAAAGGAAATCTATGTTGCTCGCCGGTCTGTAGCTGACTCGCTCGGATGCTAGCAACATAGATTTCCTTCAGTGAGATATATAAGTTCGGGAGGAATCTCCTGCACATGCATAAGAACAGAACAGGGTTGCTGACGACTTTCTAGAGACCAGCATCACTTATCATATTGGACACAGAGACGATATTTACATTTAATCAGGTCGGAAAATATAACCGGAACTGAGGACTTCGGAATTGAATAGCTTTGATGAATTCGTTGGGATACCCCCTCAAAACGATGAAACACGTGCTGGCTAAAGTTCCCTGGCGTTCATAAAGAAGAGGTCAAAGTACCAAAAAATAAATCTACATCTCAAGAAAAGACTTTCTCTTTGCTTTTCAAACTGTAAATTGTACTCATTTATTATACAAATTGCGTGTGCCTCATATTGTTAACTATTGTTGATCAATCCTAGGATTGAAATTGGGAGAGTGGGGTGTATCTCCCCTCTTTGAGAGCACCGTGAGTGAGAACCTTTGCGATAAATAATTGTATGCGACTGTCGTATGAATGCCCCAATCCTATCTAACACCCATCTGAACTGATAAACATTGGAAAAGTGATGGACTGCCAACAGTGTAGATGTCTGGCTGTTCGGATTGGACTGTTTCCATGAGAAGCAGGTTCAAGGCTGATTTGCATATGGCTGGGTCCAAACTGAGGTGGCATGGTGAGCAAATGAACAGTGGGTTGGGATACTACCCAAGCGGTTGGCAATGGTTAGATAAATTGCAAGCATTCCTGCCATTATCTTTTCTGTGTTTGACTCAACATGAAAAGGAGTCACAACTTTCAGCAGAAAGGCTGCTCAAGTCCTCAGAACAAATTTGTCTGAAAAGCAGGTGGCATAGGATAGCTGGGCTGGCAAAGCTTAAAGCTCACTACTGTGCGAATCGAGGTGATCGCAATCAGAAAGACTGTCTTCAGGGTCAAGAGACATAGTAGACAGGAGTGAAGTGGCTCACAAGGGATACACATACC
>CAWUFW010027602.1:0-25863 GCA_963921515.1 Calotriton arnoldi | reverse complement strand
GACCGGTTTCGGGCTTTCAGCCCTCATCAGCCAGGATAGCTTGACTCCAGTGGCATGGAGAGCACGGGACCCACGTCTGGGCATACCCGTCCCACTCGGGGTGACAAATGCAAAAACAACAATTGATGGACAGAATGCAGAACAATGTCGTACATTCACCCCAGTACAGAGATCTGGGCCTAAATCCATCGTTTTTTTGCTCACCATGCCATTCCAGTTTGGACCCAGCCATATGCAAATCAGTCCTGACCCTGCGCCCAATGGGAACAGTCCAGCCCGAACTGCCAGGCCAGGTCCTCCCTGGACTGGAAACAAGCATCCTAGGACCGGTTTCGGGCTTTCAGCCCTCATCAGCCAGGATAGCTTGACTCCAGTGGCATGGAGAGCACGGGACCCACGTCTGGGCATACCCGTCCCACTCGGGGTGACAAATGCAAAAACAACAATTGATGGACAGAATGCAGAACAATGTCATACATTCACCCCAGTACAGAGATCTGGGCCTAAATCCATCGTTTTTTTGCTCACCATGCCATTCCAGTTTGGACCCAGCCATATGCAAATCAGTCTTGACCCTGCGCCCAATGGGAACAGTCCAGCCCGAACTGCCAGGCCAGGTCCTCCCTGGACTGGAAACAAGCATCCTAGGACCGGTTTCGGGCTTTCAGCCCTCATCAGCCAGGATAGCTTGACTCCAGTGTCATGGAGAGCACGGGACCCACGTCTGGGCATACCCGTCCCACTCGGGGTGACAAATGCAAAAACAACAATTGATGGACAGAATGCAGAACAATGTCATACATTCACCCCAGTACAGAGATCTGGGCCTAAATCCATCGTTTTTTTGCTCAACATGCCATTCCAGTTTGGACCCAGCCATATGCAAATCAGTCCTGACTCTGCGCCCAATGGGAACAGTCCAGCCCGAACTGCCAGGCCAGATCCTCCCTGGACTGGAAACAAGCATCCTAGGACCGGTTTCGGGCTTTCAGCCCTCATCAGCCATGATAGCTTGACTCCAGTGGCATGGAGAGCACTGGACCCACGTCTGGGCATACCCGTCCCACTCGGGGTGACAAATGCAAAAACAACAATTGATGGACAGAATGCAGAACAATGTCGTACATTCACCCCATTACAGAGATCTGGGCCTAAATCCATCGTTTTTTTGCTCACCATGCCATTCCAGTTTGGACCCAGCCATATGCAAATCAGTCCTGACTCTGAGCCCAATGGGAACAGTCCAGCCCGAACTGCCAGGCCAGATCCTCCCTGGACTGGAAACAAGCATCCTAGGACCGGTTTCGGGCTTTCAGCCCTCATCAGCCAGGATAGCTTGACTCCAGTGGCATGGAGACGACGGGACCCACGTCTGGGCATACCCGTCCCACTCGGGGTGACAAATGCAAAAAGAACAATTGATGGACAGAATGCAGAATAATGTCATACATTCACCCCAGTACAGAGATCTGGGCCTAAATCCATCGTTTTTTTGCTCACCATGCCATTCCAGTTTGGACCCAGCCATATGCAAATCAGTCTTGACCCTGCGCCCAATGGGAACAGTCCAGCCCGAACTGCCAGGCCTGGTCCTCCCTGGACTGGAAACAATCATCCTAGGACCGGTTTCGGGCTTTCAGCCCTCATCAGCCAGGCTAGCTTGACTCCAGTGGCATGGAGAGCACGGGACCCACGTCTGGGCATACCCGTCCCACTCGGGGTGACAAATGCAAAAACAACAATTGATGGACAGAATGCAGAACAATGCCATACATTCACCCCAGTACAGAGATCTGGGCCTAAATCCATCGTTTTTTTGGTCACCATGCCATTCCAGTTTGGACCCAGCCATATGCAAATCAGTCTTGACCCTGCGCCCAATGGGAACAGTCCAGCCCGAACTGCCAGGCCAGATCCTCCCTGGACTGGAAACAAGCATCCTAGGACCGGTTTCGGGCTTTCAGCCCTCATCAGCCAGGATAGCTTGACTCCAGTGGCATGGAGACGACGGGACCCACGTCTGGGCATACCCGTCCCACTCGGGGTGACAAATGCAAAAAGAACAATTGATGGACAGAATGCAGAATATTGTCATACATTCACCCCAGTACAGAGATCTGGGCCTAAATCCATCGTTTTTTTGCTCACCATGCCATTCCAGTTTGGACCGAGCCATATGCAAATCAGTCCTGACTCTGCGCCCAATGGGAACAGTCCAGCCCGAGCTGCCAGGCCAGGTCCTCCCTGGACTGGAAACAAGCATCCTAGGACTGGTTTCGGGCTTTCAGCCCTCATCAGCCAGGATAGCTCGACTCCAGTGGCACGGAGAGCACGGGACCCACGTCTGGGCATACCCGTCCCACTCGGGGTGACAAATGCAAAAACAACAATTCATGGACAGAATGCAGAACAATGTCGTACATTCACCCCAGTACAGAGATCTGGGCCTAAATCCATCGTTTTTTTGCTCACAATGCCATTCAAATTTGGACCCAGCCATATGCAAATCAGTCCTGACCCTGCACCCAATGGGAACAGTCCAGCCCGAACTGCCAGGCCAGGTCCTCTCTGGACTGGAAACAAGCATCCTAGGACCGGTTTCGGGCTTTCAGCCCTCATCAACCAGGATAGCTTGACTCCAGTGGCATGGAGTGCACGGGACCCACGTCTGGGCATACCCGTCCCACTCGGGGTGACAAATGCAAAAACAACAATTCATGGACAGAATGCAGAACAATGTCGTACATTCACCCCAGTACAGAGATCTGGGCCTAAATCCATCGTTTTTTTGCTCACCATGCCATTCCAGTTTGGACCCAGCCATATGCAAATCAGTCTTGACCCTGCGCCCACTGGGAACAGTCCAGCCCGAACTGCCAGGCCAGGTCCTCCCTGGACTGGAAACAAGCATCCTAGGACCGGTTTCGGGCTTTCAGCCCTCATCAGCCAGGATAGCTTGACTCCAGTGTCATGCAGAGCACGGGACCCACGTCTGGGCATACCCGTCCAACTCGGGGTGACAAATACAAAAACAACAATTGATGGACAGAATGCAGAACAATGTCATACATTCACCCCAGTACAGAGATCTGGGCCTAAATCCATCGTTTTTTTGCTCACCATGCCATTCCAGTTTGGACCCAGCCATATGCAAATCAGTCCTGACTCTGAGCCCAATGGGAACAGTCCAGCCCGAACTGCCAGGCCAGGTCCTCCCTGGACTGGAAACAAGCATCCTAGGACCGGTTTCGGGCTTTCAGCCCTCATCAGACAGGATAGCTTGACTCCAGTGGCATGGAGAGCACTGGACCCACGTCTGGGCATACCCGTCCCACTCGGGGTGACAAATGCAAAAACAACAATTGATGGACAGAATGCAGAACAATGTCGTACATTCACCCCAGTACAGAGATCTGGGCCTAAATCCATCGTTTTTTTGCTCACCATGCCATTCCAGTTTGGACCCAGCCATATGCAAATCAGTCTTGACCCTGCGCCCAATGGGAACAGTCCAGCCCGAACTGCCAGGCCAGGTCCTCCCTGGACTGGAAACAAGCATCCTAGGACCGGTTTCGGGCTTTCAGCCCTCATCAGCCAGGATAGCTTGACTCCAGTGGCATGGAGAGCACGGGACCCACGTCTGGGCATACCCGTCCCACTCGGGGTGACAAATGCAAAAACAACAATTGATGGACAGAATGCAGAACAATGTCGTACATTCACCCCAGTACAGAGATCTGGGCCTAAATCCATCGTTTTTTTGCTCACCATGCCATTCCAGTTTGGACCCAGCCATATGCAAATCAGTCTTGACCCTGCGCCCAATGGGAACAGTCCAGCCCGAACTGCCAGGCCAGGTCCTCCCTGGACTGGAAACAAGCATCCTAGGACCGGTTTCGGGCTTTCAGCCCTCATCAGCCAGGATAGCTTGACTCCAGTGGCATGGAGAGCACGGGACCCACGTCTGGGCATACCCGTCCCACTCGGGGTGACAAATGCAAAAACAACAATTGATGGACAGAATGCAGAACAATGTCATACATTCACCCCAGTACAGAGATCTGGGCCTAAATCCATCGTTTTTTTGCTCACCATGCCATTCCAGTTTGGACCCAGCCATATGCAAATCAGTCCTGACCCTGCGCCCAATGGGAACAGTCCAGCCCGAACTGCCAGGCCAGGTCCTCCCTGGACTGGAAACAAGCATCCTAGGACCGGTTTCGGGCTTTCAGCCCTCATCAGCCAGGATAGCTTGACTCCAGTGGCATGGAGAGCACGGGACCCACGTCTGGGCATACCCGTCCCACTCGGGGTGACAAATGCAAAAACAACAATTGATGGACAGAATGCAGAACAATGTCGTACATTCACCCCAGTACAGAGATCTGGGCCTAAATCCATCGTTTTTTTGCTCACCATGCCATTCCAGTTTGGACCCAGCCATATGCAAATCAGTCCTGACCCTGCGCCCAATGGGAACAGTCCAGCCCGAACTGCCAGGCCAGGTCCTCCCTGGACTGGAAACAAGCATCCTAGGACCGGTTTCGGGCTTTCAGCCCTCATCAGCCAGGATAGCTTGACTCCAGTGGCATGGAGAGCACGGGACCCACGTCTGGGCATACCCGTCCCACTCGGGGTGACAAATGCAAAAACAACAATTGATGGACAGAATGCAGAACAATGTCGTACATTCACCCCAGTACAGAGATCTGGGCCTAAATCCATCGTTTTTTTGCTCACCATGCCATTCCAGTTTGGACCCAGCCATATGCAAATCAGTCTTGACCCTGCGCCCAATGGGAACAGTCCAGCCCGAACTGCCAGGCCAGGTCCTCCCTGGACTGGAAACAAGCATCCTAGGACCGGTTTCGGGCTTTCAGCCCTCATCAGCCAGGATAGCTTGACTCCAGTGGCATGGAGAGCACGGGACCCACGTCTGGGCATACCCGTCCCACTCGGGGTGACAAATGCAAAAACAACAATTGATGGACAGAATGCAGAACAATGTCATACATTCACCCCAGTACAGAGATCTGGGCCTAAATCCATCGTTTTTTGCTCACCATGCCATTCCAGTTTGGACCCAGCCATATGCAAATCAGTCTTGACCCTGCGCCCAATGGGAACAGTCCAGCCCGAACTGCCAGGCCAGGTCCTCCCTGGACTGGAAACAAGCATCCTAGGACCGGTTTCGGGCTTTCAGCCCTCATCAGCCAGGATAGCTTGACTCCAGTGGCATGGAGAGCACGGGACCCACGTCTGGGCATACCCGTCCCACTCGGGGTGACAAATGCAAAAACAACAATTGATGGACAGAATGCAGAACAATGTCGTACATTCACCCCAGTACAGAGATCTGGGCCTAAATCCATCGTTTTTTTGCTCACCATGCCATTCCAGTTTGGACCCAGCCATATGCAAATCAGTCCTGACCCTGCGCCCAATGGGAACAGTCCAGCCCGAACTGCCAGGCCAGGTCCTCCCTGGACTGGAAACAAGCATCCTAGGACCGGTTTCGGGCTTTCAGCCCTCATCAGCCAGGATAGCTTGACTCCAGTGGCATGGAGAGCACGGGACCCACGTCTGGGCATACCCGTCCCACTCGGGGTGACAAATGCAAAAACAACAATTGATGGACAGAATGCAGAACAATGTCATACATTCACCCCAGTACAGAGATCTGGGCCTAAATCCATCGTTTTTTTGCTCACCATGCCATTCCAGTTTGGACCCAGCCATATGCAAATCAGTCTTGACCCTGCGCCCAATGGGAACAGTCCAGCCCGAACTGCCAGGCCAGGTCCTCCCTGGACTGGAAACAAGCATCCTAGGACCGGTTTCGGGCTTTCAGCCCTCATCAGCCAGGATAGCTTGACTCCAGTGGCATGGAGAGCACGGGACCCACGTCTGGGCATACCCGTCCCACTCGGGGTGACAAATGCAAAAACAACAATTGATGGACAGAATGCAGAACAATGTCATACATTCACCCCAGTACAGAGATCTGGGCCTAAATCCATCGTTTTTTTGCTCACCATGCCATTCCAGTTTGGACCCAGCCATATGCAAATCAGTCCTGACCCTGCGCCCAATGGGAACAGTCCAGCCCGAACTGCCAGGCCAGGTCCTCCCTGGACTGGAAACAAGCATCCTAGGACCGGTTTCGGGCTTTCAGCCCTCATCAGCCAGGATAGCTTGACTCCAGTGGCATGGAGAGCACGGGACCCACGTCTGGGCATACCCGTCCCACTCGGGGTGACAAATGCAAAAACAACAATTGATGGACAGAATGCAGAACAATGTCATACATTCACCCCAGTACAGAGATCTGGGCCTAAATCCATCGTTTTTTGCTCACCATGCCATTCCAGTTTGGACCCAGCCATATGCAAATCAGTCCTGACTCTGCGCCCAATGGGAACAGTCCAGCCCGAACTGCCAGGCCAGGTCCTCCCTGGACTGGAAACAAGCATCCTAGGACCGGTTTCGGGCTTTCAGCCCTCATCAGCCAGGATAGCTTGACTCCAGTGGCATGGAGAGCACGGGACCCACGTCTGGGCATACCCGTCCCACTCGGGGTGACAAATGCAAAAACAACAATTGATGGACAGAATGCAGAACAATGTCGTACATTCACCCCAGTACAGAGATCTGGGCCTAAATCCATCGTTTTTTTGCTCACCATGCCATTCCAGTTTGGACCCAGCCATATGCAAATCAGTCCTGACCCTGCGCCCAATGGGAACAGTCCAGCCCGAACTGCCAGGCCAGGTCCTCCCTGGACTGGAAACAAGCATCCTAGGACCGGTTTCGGGCTTTCAGCCCTCATCAGCCAGGATAGCTTGACTCCAGTGGCATGGAGAGCACGGGACCCACGTCTGGGCATACCCGTCCCACTCGGGGTGACAAATGCAAAAACAACAATTGATGGACAGAATGCAGAACAATGTCGTACATTCACCCCAGTACAGAGATCTGGGCCTAAATCCATCGTTTTTTTGCTCACCATGCCATTCCAGTTTGGACCCAGCCATATGCAAATCAGTCCTGACCCTGCGCCCAATGGGAACAGTCCAGCCCGAACTGCCAGGCCAGGTCCTCCCTGGACTGGAAACAAGCATCCTAGGACCGGTTTCGGGCTTTCAGCCCTCATCAGCCAGGATAGCTTGACTCCAGTGGCATGGAGAGCACGGGACCCACGTCTGGGCATACCCGTCCCACTCGGGGTGACAAATGCAAAAACAACAATTGATGGACAGAATGCAGAACAATGTCATACATTCACCCCAGTACAGAGATCTGGGCCTAAATCCATCGTTTTTTTGCTCACCATGCCATTCCAGTTTGGACCCAGCCATATGCAAATCAGTCTTGACCCTGCGCCCAATGGGAACAGTCCAGCCCGAACTGCCAGGCCAGGTCCTCCCTGGACTGGAAACAAGCATCCTAGGACCGGTTTCGGGCTTTCAGCCCTCATCAGCCAGGATAGCTTGACTCCAGTGGCATGGAGAGCACGGGACCCACGTCTGGGCATACCCGTCCCACTCGGGGTGACAAATGCAAAAACAACAATTGATGGACAGAATGCAGAACAATGTCATACATTCACCCCAGTACAGAGATCTGGGCCTAAATCCATCGTTTTTTTGCTCACCATGCCATTCCAGTTTGGACCCAGCCATATGCAAATCAGTCCTGACCCTGCGCCCAATGGGAACAGTCCAGCCCGAACTGCCAGGCCAGGTCCTCCCTGGACTGGAAACAAGCATCCTAGGACCGGTTTCGGGCTTTCAGCCCTCATCAGCCAGGATAGCTTGACTCCAGTGGCATGGAGAGCACGGGACCCACGTCTGGGCATACCCGTCCCACTCGGGGTGACAAATGCAAAAACAACAATTGATGGACAGAATGCAGAACAATGTCGTACATTCACCCCAGTACAGAGATCTGGGCCTAAATCCATCGTTTTTTTGCTCACCATGCCATTCCAGTTTGGACCCAGCCATATGCAAATCAGTCCTGACCCTGCGCCCAATGGGAACAGTCCAGCCCGAACTGCCAGGCCAGGTCCTCCCTGGACTGGAAACAAGCATCCTAGGACCGGTTTCGGGCTTTCAGCCCTCATCAGCCAGGATAGCTTGACTCCAGTGGCATGGAGAGCGACGGGACCCACGTCTGGGCATACCCGTCCCACTCGGGGTGACAAATGCAAAAAGAACAATTGATGGACAGAATGCAGAATAATGTCATACATTCACCCCAGTACAGAGATCTGGGCCTAAATCCATCGTTTTTTTGCTCACCATGCCATTCCAGTTTGGACCCAGGCATATGCAAATCAGTCTTGACCCTGCGCCCAATGGGAACAGTCCAGCCCGAACTGCCAGGCCTGGTCCTCCCTGGACTGGAAACAATCATCCTAGGACCGGTTTCGGGCTTTCAGCCCTCATCAGCCAGGCTAGCTTGACTCCAGTGGAATGGAGAGCACGGGACCCACGTCTGGGCATACCCGTCTCACTCGGGGTGACAAATGCAAAAACAACAATTGATGGACAGAATGCAGAACAATGCCATACATTCACCCCAGTACAGAGATCTGGGCCTAAATCCATCGTTTTTTTGGTTACCGTGCCATTCCAGTTTGGACCCAGCCATATGCAAATCAGTCTTGACCCTGCGCCCAATGGGAACAGTCCAGCCCGAACTGCCAGGCCAGATCCTCCCTGGACTGGAAACAAGCATCCTAGGACCGGTTTCGGGCTTTCAGCCCTCATCAGCCAGGATAGCTTGACTCCAGTGGCATGGAGACGACTGGACCCACGTCTGGGCATACCCGTCCCACTCGGGGTGACAAATGCAAAAAGAACAATTGATGGACAGAATGCAGAATATTGTCATACATTCACCCCAGTACAGAGATCTGGGCCTAAATCCATCGTTTTTTTGCTCACCATGCCATTCCAGTTTGGACCGAGCCATATGCAAATCAGTCTTGACTCTGCGCCCAATGGGAACAGTCCAGCCCGAGCTGCCAGGCCAGGTCCTCCCTGGACTGGAAACAAGCATCCTAGGACTGGTTTCGGCTTTCAGCCCTCATCAGCCAGGATAGCTCGACTCCAGTGGCACGGAGAGCACGGGACCCACGTCTGGGCATACCCGTCCCACTCGGGGTGACAAATGCAAAAACAAGTGATGGACAGAATGCAGAACAATGTCGTACATTCACCCCAGTACAGAGATCTGGGCCTAAATCCATCGTTTTTTTGCTCACAATGCCATTCAAATTTGGACCCAGCCATATGCAAATCAGGCCCGAACTGCCAGGCCAGGTCCTCTCTGGACTGGAAACAAGCATCCTAGGACCGGTTTCGGGCTTTCAGCCCTCATCAACCAGGATAGCTCGACTCCAGTGGCATGAAGTGCACGGGACCCACGTCTGGGCATACCCGTCCCACTCGGGGTGACAAATGCAAAAACAACAATTCATGGACAGAATGCAGAACAATGTCGTACATTCACCCCAGTACAGAGATCTGGGCCTAAATCCATCGTTTTTTTGCTCACCATGCCATTCCAGTTTGGACCGAGCCATATGCAAATCAGTCTTGACCCTGCGCCCAATGGGAACAGTCCAGCCCGAACTGCCAGGCCAGGTCCTCCCTGGACTGGAAACAAGCATCCTAGGACCGGTTTCGGGCTTTCAGCCCTCATCAGCCAGGATAGCTTGACTCCAGTGTCATGCAGAGCACGGGACCCACGTCTGGGCATACACGTCCAACTCGGGGTGACAAATACAAAAACAACAATTGATGGACAGAATGCAGAACAATGTCATACATTCACCCCAGTACAGAGATCTGGGCCTAAATCCATCGTTTTTTTGCTCACCATGCCATTCCAGTTTGGACCCAGCCATATGCAAATCAGTCCTGACTCTGAGCCCAATGGGAACAGTCCAGCCCGAACTGCCAGGCCAGGTCCTCCCTGGACTGGAAACAAGCATCCTAGGACCGGTTTCGGGCTTTTAACCCTCATCAGCCAGGCTAGCTTGACTCCAGTGGCATGGAGAGCACGGGACCCACGTCTGGGCATACCCGTCTCACTCGGGGTGAAAAATGCAAAAACAACAATTGATGGACAGAATGCAGAACAATGTCGTACATTCACCCCAGTACAGAGATCTGGGCCTAAATCCATCGTTTTTTGGCTCACCATGCCATTCCAGTTTGGACCCAGCCATATGCAAATCAGTCTTGACCCTGCGCCCAATGGGAACAGTCCAGCCCGAACTGCCAGGCCAGGTCCTCCCTGGACTGGAAACAAGCATCCTAGGACCGGTTTCGGGCTTTCAGCCCTCATCAGCCAGGATAGCTTGACTCCAGTGGCATGGAGAGCACGGGACCCACGTCTGGGCATACCCGTCCCACTCGGGGTGACAAATGCAAAAACAACAATTGATGGACAGAATGCAGAGCAATGTTGTACATTCACCCCAGTACAGAGATCTGGGCCTAAATCCATCGTTTTTTTGCTCACCATGCCATTCCAGTTTGGACCCAGCCATATGCAAATCAGTCCTGACCCTGCGCCCAATGGGAACAATCCAGCCCGAACTGCCAGGCCAGGTCCTCCCTGGACTACAAACAAGCATCCTAGGACCGGTTTCGGGCTTTCAGCCCTCATCAGCCAGGATAGCTTGACTCCAGTGTCATGGAGAGCACGGGACCCACGTCTGGGCATACTCGTCCAACTCGGGGTGACAAATGCAAAAACAACAATTGATGGACAGAATGCAGAACAATGTATTACATTCACCCCAGTACAGAGATCTGGGCCTAAATCCATCGTTTTTTTGCTCACCATGCCATTCCAGTTTGGACCCAGCCATATGCAAATCAGTCCTGACTCTGCGCCCAATGGGAACAGTCCAGCCCGAACTGCCAGGCCAGGTCCTCCCTGGACTGGAAACAAGCATCCTAGGACCGGTTTCGGGCTTTCAGCCCTCATCAGCCAGGATAGCTTGACTCCAGTGGCATGGAGAGCACGGGACCCACGTCTGGGCATACCCGTCCCACTCGGGGTGACAAATGCAAAAACAACAATTGATGGACAGAATGCAGAACAATGTCGTACATTCACCCCAGTACAGAGATCTGGGCCTAAATCCATCGTTTTTTTGCTCACCATGCCATTCCAGTTTGGACCCAGCCATATGCAAATCAGTCCTGACCCTGCGCCCAATGGGAACAGTCCAGCCCGAACTGCCAGGCCAGGTCCTCCCTGGACTGGAAACAAGCATCCTAGGACCGGTTTCGGGCTTTCAGCCCTCATCAGCCAGGATAGCTTGACTCCAGTGGCATGGAGAGCACGGGACCCACGTCTGGGCATACCCGTCCCACTCGGGGTGACAAATGCAAAAACAACAATTGATGGACAGAATGCAGAACAATGTCGTACATTCACCCCAGTACAGAGATCTGGGCCTAAATCCATCGTTTTTTTGCTCACCATGCCATTCCAGTTTGGACCCAGCCATATGCAAATCAGTCTTGACCCTGCGCCCAATGGGAACAGTCCAGCCCGAACTGCCAGGCCAGGTCCTCCCTGGACTGGAAACAAGCATCCGCGGACCGATTTTGGGCTTTCAGCCCTCATCAGCCAGGCTAGCTTGACTCCAGTGGCATGGAGAGCACGGGACCCACGTCTGGGCATACCCGTCCCACTCGGGGTGACAAATGCAAAAACAACAATTGATGGACAGAATGCAGAACAATGCCATACATTCACCCCAGTACAGAGATCTGGGCCTAAATCCATCGTTTTTTTGCTCACCATGCCATTCCAGTTTGGACCCAGCCATATGCAAATCAGTCTTGACCCTGCGCCCAATGGGAACAGTCCAGCCCGAACTGCCAGGCCAGGTCCTCCCTGGACTGGAAACAAGCATCCTAGGACCGGTTTCGGGCTTTCAGCCCTCATCAGCCAGGATAGCTTGACTCCAGTGGCATGGAGAGCACGGGACCCACGTCTGGGCATACCCGTCCCACTCGGGGTGACAAATGCAAAAACAACAATTGATGGACAGAATGCAGAACAATGTCATACATTCACCCCAGTACAGAGATCTGGGCCTAAATCCATCGTTTTTTGCTCACCATGCCATTCCAGTTTGGACCCAGCCATATGCAAATCAGTCCTGACCCTGCGCCCAATGGGAACAGTCCAGCCCGAACTGCCAGGCCAGGTCCTCCCTGGACTGGAAACAAGCATCCTAGGACCGGTTTCGGGCTTTCAGCCCTCATCAGCCAGGATAGCTTGACTCCAGTGGCATGGAGAGCACGGGACCCACGTCTGGGCATACCCGTCCCACTCGGGGTGACAAATGCAAAAACAACAATTGATGGACAGAATGCAGAACAATGTCGTACATTCACCCCAGTACAGAGATCTGGGCCTAAATCCATCGTTTTTTTGCTCACCATGCCATTCCAGTTTGGACCCAGCCATATGCAAATCAGTCTTGACCCTGCGCCCAATGGGAACAGTCCAGCCCGAACTGCCAGGCCAGGTCCTCCCTGGACTGGAAACAAGCATCCTAGGACCGGTTTCGGGCTTTCAGCCCTCATCAGCCAGGATAGCTTGACTCCAGTGGCATGGAGAGCACGGGACCCACGTCTGGGCATACCCGTCCCACTCGGGGTGACAAATGCAAAAACAACAATTGATGGACAGAATGCAGAACAATGTCATACATTCACCCCAGTACAGAGATCTGGGCCTAAATCCATCGTTTTTTTGCTCACCATGCCATTCCAGTTTGGACCCAGCCATATGCAAATCAGTCCTGACCCTGCGCCCAATGGGAACAGTCCAGCCCGAACTGCCAGGCCAGGTCCTCCCTGGACTGGAAACAAGCATCCTAGGACCGGTTTCGGGCTTTCAGCCCTCATCAGCCAGGATAGCTTGACTCCAGTGGCATGGAGAGCACGGGACCCACGTCTGGGCATACCCGTCCCACTCGGGGTGACAAATGCAAAAACAACAATTGATGGACAGAATGCAGAACAATGTCATACATTCACCCCAGTACAGAGATCTGGGCCTAAATCCATCGTTTTTTTGCTCACCATGCCATTCCAGTTTGGACCCAGCCATATGCAAATCAGTCCTGACCCTGCGCCCAATGGGAACAGTCCAGCCCGAACTGCCAGGCCAGGTCCTCCCTGGACTGGAAACAAGCATCCTAGGACCGGTTTCGGGCTTTCAGCCCTCATCAGCCAGGATAGCTTGACTCCAGTGGCATGGAGAGCACGGGACCCACGTCTGGGCATACCCGTCCCACTCGGGGTGACAAATGCAAAAACAACAATTGATGGACAGAATGCAGAACAATGTCATACATTCACCCCAGTACAGAGATCTGGGCCTAAATCCATCGTTTTTTGCTCACCATGCCATTCCAGTTTGGACCCAGCCATATGCAAATCAGTCCTGACTCTGCGCCCAATGGGAACAGTCCAGCCCGAACTGCCAGGCCAGGTCCTCCCTGGACTGGAAACAAGCATCCTAGGACCGGTTTCGGGCTTTCAGCCCTCATCAGCCAGGATAGCTTGACTCCAGTGGCATGGAGAGCACGGGACCCACGTCTGGGCATACCCGTCCCACTCGGGGTGACAAATGCAAAAACAACAATTGATGGACAGAATGCAGAACAATGTCGTACATTCACCCCAGTACAGAGATCTGGGCCTAAATCCATCGTTTTTTTGCTCACCATGCCATTCCAGTTTGGACCCAGCCATATGCAAATCAGTCCTGACCCTGCGCCCAATGGGAACAGTCCAGCCCGAACTGCCAGGCCAGGTCCTCCCTGGACTGGAAACAAGCATCCTAGGACCGGTTTCGGGCTTTCAGCCCTCATCAGCCAGGATAGCTTGACTCCAGTGGCATGGAGAGCACGGGACCCACGTCTGGGCATACCCGTCCCACTCGGGGTGACAAATGCAAAAACAACAATTGATGGACAGAATGCAGAACAATGTCGTACATTCACCCCAGTACAGAGATCTGGGCCTAAATCCATCGTTTTTTTGCTCACCATGCCATTCCAGTTTGGACCCAGCCATATGCAAATCAGTCCTGACCCTGCGCCCAATGGGAACAGTCCAGCCCGAACTGCCAGGCCAGGTCCTCCCTGGACTGGAAACAAGCATCCTAGGACCGGTTTCGGGCTTTCAGCCCTCATCAGCCAGGATAGCTTGACTCCAGTGGCATGGAGAGCACGGGACCCACGTCTGGGCATACCCGTCCCACTCGGGGTGACAAATGCAAAAACAACAATTGATGGACAGAATGCAGAACAATGTCATACATTCACCCCAGTACAGAGATCTGGGCCTAAATCCATCGTTTTTTTGCTCACCATGCCATTCCAGTTTGGACCCAGCCATATGCAAATCAGTCCTGACCCTGCGCCCAATGGGAACAGTCCAGCCCGAACTGCCAGGCCAGGTCCTCCCTGGACTGGAAACAAGCATCCTAGGACCGGTTTCGGGCTTTCAGCCCTCATCAGCCAGGATAGCTTGACTCCAGTGGCATGGAGAGCACGGGACCCACGTCTGGGCATACCCGTCCCACTCGGGGTGACAAATGCAAAAACAACAATTGATGGACAGAATGCAGAACAATGTCGTACATTCACCCCAGTACAGAGATCTGGGCCTAAATCCATCGTTTTTTTGCTCACCATGCCATTCCAGTTTGGACCCAGCCATATGCAAATCAGTCCTGACCCTGCGCCCAATGGGAACAGTCCAGCCCGAACTGCCAGGCCAGGTCCTCCCTGGACTGGAAACAAGCATCCTAGGACCGGTTTCGGGCTTTCAGCCCTCATCAGCCAGGATAGCTTGACTCCAGTGGCATGGAGAGCACGGGACCCACGTCTGGGCATACCCGTCCCACTCGGGGTGACAAATGCAAAAACAACAATTGATGGACAGAATGCAGAACAATGTCGTACATTCACCCCAGTACAGAGATCTGGGCCTAAATCCATCGTTTTTTTGCTCACCATGCCATTCCAGTTTGGACCCAGCCATATGCAAATCAGTCCTGACCCTGCACCCAATGGGAACAGTCCAGCCCGAACTGCCAGGCCAGGTCCTCCCTGGACTGGAAACAAGCATCCTAGGACCGGTTTGAAGCCTCTATGTTAGCTTTTTAATAAATGTGCAATTTTGTGTGACAAATTATTTTTGAATATTAATGATTTTTATGATCATTCTAGTCGTAAATGATGAATTATTAATTTTGCACTTGAAACTTTTTTATTAGGTGTTTAGAAGTGTGTTTATTATGTAGTTTAGTTGTGCCACATTTTTGAATTGTATTAGTATGGTGGCTGTTTGGTAGTCTGTTAATCTTGCTCCTGCTCATTACCCTTTCCAATCAATGTCCCCCAGTGTGTCTTCTCTCCCCACAGTCTTCACAGAGCACTGGGTGCTGTGACAAAACTGGTTATTTTCCGTAGAGATCATGTATTGTGAACATTTTTTTTTCTTTTTGGTCAAGCCCTATCATTCTCAAGGACACTTCTTCTGTAAGTTCCGATGTGGACACTAGTGTATGGGTCTTTGTTTGAAAAATGTTTCATAATATATTGTGCATCTCTGGACTATGCTGTTGCTGAAGAAGCTGCTGGAGTTTTCTTTTCCTTAGAAATAGGTATTCTCCCCCTGAACTTGCGACAAAGGAGCAGGAGTTGGTTCCATGCTTGAGCTACAAGATAGGAGAATGATGCTCCTTGCCACTTCTTTTTTTTGTCCTTGGCACCAAGATTAAGCTGGCATCAGACGAACGCTGTGCTCTAGGTGGATAATAAGGCTGTAGCCTTACCAAAAGATAGTGGGGGCTTGTGCCATAAAAAGCTCTGTGAGCGAAGACAGGAGCCTTAAATTGAATTCTCTTCTTAACAGGTAGCCAATGGAGCTCCTTCAAATATGGAGCAATTGACAGAAGCCTAGGCACTTTTAAAAGTAGTCCAGCTGCTGCGTTCTGAACAGTCTGAAATCTCTTGTGCAGATAGTCAGGCAGACCCAGGTACAAAATATTAGCATAATCTATGTGTGACATAATTACAGCATGGATTACTTTCCTCAGTGCCTGGAAAGGAAGTAGTCTCAGAAACATTTTAATGAGACCAAACATGACCCAACTACAGTAGAGATCTGCAAGCGCATGGAGAGGTTAGAATCAAACTTAATCCCTAGATTCCATGCCAGAGTGGTGGTGGTGGAGGGTCAGCCACCCTTGCCAGCATTCATTGTGCCAACTTTGCGTGGTAGACCCAAATAGCATGATTTCAGTTTTTCCAGTGTTACACCTAAGATTGGCCCCATTTACTTGAAAACGGCTGCCAAACACTTCTTAAAGGCCACTCTGTTCTACTTCCAAGACTGAGCCAAATACGCAATCTTCCTCCCCCCACCCCAGGCGCTGTCAGGCAGACTGATCAGAACCAAAATTCTCAATGGTCTCAAACATGCAATTTCGCTGGTAAGGAATTTTACCCTGAAAAGAATTCTGATTTGCAGTTGGAACTTGATACCAAATGAATCTGGGACCAGTGGCAGCTTGCTGTGGCATCTGAGGTTTTGGAACTTGCATTCCTGGGGCTTGGAAAGCATTAAAATGTTGTAACCTCAGTCTAGGTACATTTTGCAGCTGCATAGGATTATTGTTCTGCGACTGTGTAAACCCTGGATTCTGACCATGATTTTTGCAGGATTAAGACGATATTCCCCATTTCCAATGCCTCAACTGATTACAGTAGTGGCACGGGTAAGACCTTTTTAATGTGGCTACATCAATTACAGTACTTGGGTCGATTGGAATACCCCTACCTCTACCTTAGGACTGAAAACCACCTCCACCTTGCATAGCAGAAGCTCTCTGTGGGTACACTCCCTGCAGAGGGGGTGCATTCCCAACAAATGGAGGACCTTGACTTCCCCTCTGAGTTGCTTTCATCTGTGCTACCATAAGCTTCTCCTTTAATTTCTTCTGCCTCATGTCAATCGCATCATTGCAATACTTAGCGTATTTCACAATCTAATCAAGTGACTCATTCTGCCAGCAAATCAAATTCTGCTGAATTATCATACCAATCTCAGGTCTCCATCCTGTCACAAACCTAGACACAAAATGTCCCATGTCTTTAGGCTACAACATTTCCATCCCACTATACTATTTGAACGTCTGCAACAATCTCTCATAATATGCATGGACCGTCTCTTTAGCGTCCCGAGTCGTACAGTCAATCTTGACCCAGTCAAGATCTTGGGGTGACACTTTAGACTTCAACCATGTCATCAGCTGCCCATTCTTCCTCATTACTATGGGGGGATGGACTATTACTCAAAGGATCCCTCAGGGGTTCTCTCTTGGGCCATTTTGTAGCTATCTTGCTGTCCACAAATCACTTCGCACGACAATGTCAACTAGAGCATTCAAATCAGTCCACAAATCCTTTGACATTTTCACAAACCGCTCAACTTGTTTTACCATTCCACAGGTTTCTCTCTTAACCTAGGGAAATCATTAGAGAATGACGCAACATCACTCATACTACAAGGTACAAGAACTCAGCCTCCACTAGGTACCAGCATCAGCATAAGTGTGCACTATCTTTCTAGCTCTTCCCTGATATCTTCCTTCTCTCTAGCATGAGCTGCACGATCCCAAGCATTGAGCCCTTGAAACTGTGTAGGTCTGGGCTGTGGTTTCATCTCATATAAAATCCTCCCCAAAATAGCAATAATTCTCACATTAAATGTACCATAGCGTGGAAACACCAGTGCACCTCCTTTCTCAGTGATCTTGTGCCATTGTTTAAGCCATACTACAAGTGTGTAACCCTACATTTATCACCATATAATGACCTGTGGTATCTTCAGGTGGTACTTCTTCTCCCTCCTAAACAGGTATCGTCACATCTCCCTTAATCAGATCTCGTATGACCTTAAAACATTTCATTTTTTCCATAAAATATCAAGAATCACAACTTGAATTGTTTATTTCAAAACAGGACCCAATAATTACCTCACAATCCTCGTTCCAAATCAACAACCAATAACAGAGCGGCAATTCATGATGTAGCCAACCAATAGCAGAGCAGCATTACAGCAACCAACAATCCCAGCGCAGCACACTGTGACGTCAGTCTCACTCCTTGCAGCGGTTCACCCTCCTTTACAATTTTCACGAACACAACCTCTTCAACAATACGCATACAAACAAACACAATGCAAATAGCAACAAATAACAATTTTCTGCTTTACTAAGGAAATTGACAGTATTCAATCACGCAAGAAAATATTGTGACCAATTTTAACACACATTTGAATGAAACCTCGACCTGCGGAGAATCACTCTGATCAGTACAGTTTCCCTCTAAGCGAAAGGTTCACCACACTGATCATACTTCACTTTCACGCACAAAGCTAATGTCCCTATCGTGACTGGGCTGTTGACGATGTCTCACGGCAGACACCACAAAACCTTAGAAGGCAATTACAGTACAGTGTCTACTACACTTTTAATATTGTCCCAGCATCTTAGGCCATGTCGGACCCGTTAACAACTTCAAGTTCTCATACAACACCACATTCACATGACATTCAAAAAACCTACGTCAAACATCACACAACTGTTATAACACCACAAGCTAACCATAAGCCGTACTTGCGCAACCCTACTAATACTCACTCCTCCGCTGTCACCACTCAGCCACAAACCACTGGAACTCCACCAATCCAACATGGGCTGTGGAACTAGGACCAGGACTGGGAACTATTCTCATGTAAAACCTCCTAACTCCCTATCTCAGGACCTAACTGTCCTCTGCTACCATCTAGGAATGCCTAGAACTGGGACTGCTTCTTTTTGGCCCCCTGCAATGGAAAGATCTAGGTGCATGAGAAATAAAAGGAGTCAGGATCGACTATAATTTACCCATTACAGTGTATCCCATTTGGCCACACAGTAAAGCTCAGAGTTGATTGATGAAATTAAGTATGGATTTATTACAAATTCAAAGCCAAGCTGATATATGCATCAGTAAAAGAAACATGGTATAAAAACACAGAATCACTAGAGGATCTCAAAAAACGAGAAAATGAAATCTCAATAAGAGAAAGCAGATGAGAAGTTCAGTAGCCGCTATACGCAGGATAAGAAACACAGTCTGATATGGAGTATGTGAAAGTTTAGATCCTCTTGCCTATACGTGAGCCTGCCTAGGAAAACCTACTAAGCCCTAGTCTAACTTGGAATCAGGGAAACTCTATTAATTCCTGGAAGCAGAGAAAGGTGTCAGCATAGCAGAACTTCCATAGAAGTTCTCAAAAACAAAGTATATTGTACAGCATGAAGCCACACAACAGAGAAGTCGCTAAGAGGTCTGTACCTCTTAGAGTCTAAAGGGAATCTGAACAAAGCAAAGTGCAATGCCCAATTATACCCACCAAAAGAACCTTTGGGAATCCCAAGTCGCATATCCAATTAATTCCTATCTTCAAATAAAAACCTTGGCAGCTGCACTCGAGATTTATTTCCTTTGGTCTACACATTAAAATGTCCTTGGATCCCTCCTGTCTCCATACTCCGCTCAGACAGTAGTCCTCCCTTGCTTCGTTATTCTTCTTATCTTTGCCAAAAGGTATTCCTTCGAACCTCACTATCTCTTTCACACAATGTGCCTTTCTTAAATCATGGGATCATTCTTCTGCACCTGCGGAGGAGAGAAAATCAGTGCATCCCACGTTAAAAATTAAACATTGCGAAATCCAAAAGCTTAAAGCCTTTGGTCAACTTTAGTACAGCAAGCATTTCAATACATGTTTAAATGCATGATTACAGGTACATATACAGTTATGATATGTGTAAAGCACTATTCAAATTGACACATTTTCAGTTATACAATACATGAAGAGCATTATTTAAAGAAATACATGAATATATAAGAAATACAATGTTATTCAATCCACACAAATGTAAATATATGTGAAAACAGCAACTCGTTACTGAGAAGGAAATGTTAATATACATTCATATAAATGTCGAGATTACATGGTAGATACACTTTTCTAGGACTGTTCACATGCACTACATTATATGATTCAGGCTACATCACACAAGTACATAGGCCATACGTAAACATATAGGTGGCAGAGTTAAACATGAAAGTGTGCAGCCAAAATTATGCTGCTCCACTAGCTATGGTGACACTGCCATATCTATAATTATTGTTTACTGTTTTCTAATCCTTCTAAAACACTTTGTTACTATGTCTGTGCTATATAAATCTCTTAAATAAATAAATAGTAAATAAAGTCATTGGCATAATGATGACATCATGGATAATGATGACATCACAATAATTGAGATCACAAGAGAAGAAAATCAGAGCAGGGGCCTGTCGCTCACAGATGACATTATGAGAATCAAGAGACAAGACATAAATGAGTGGTCTTTGCATGCTGTAGCCAGCCTTAACATCACAATACAGCTTTACCCAGCTTAGAAATCCGTGCACTGTGGCGCTCCTATTTGGTAACAGGGGACAGTCATGCATTTCACATCACTGCACACTTTTTAGAGGGTTATTTGTGAGAAGTTGGCCTGGTATATGCTGTCCACTAATTATAGTGGGCACCTTGCACCAGTCCAAACAACCCCTTATTGGAGATAGGTTAAAGACAACCTTTATTGAAAGCTATCCTAGTGGTAGCTATGGAGAGCAGCCTTCAGGCTAAGTCTTGAAGGAATGTAAAGCAGCTTGTTTTACCAGTCTATAATCTCTTGAGTGACCAAATGAAAGAGGACCACACCAGGTATATATTCAAAATATATGTATTTATTGCTAAACACACCCCTCGAGTCTCTTTATGAGGCTAGAGTTCGAAGTACATAAGTTATAAGTTAGTTATCAACAGTAATAGCACAAATACACGTTTGAGCCCTAGGGGCGTACCAAACCATATACCAATAAAGTGGTATAAGAACCACGACTGAGCTAGACACAAGGCCTAGAGCCTGTAGAAGTGCTTGGACCACAAGGAACCACCCAAGGTAGTGACACAGGGGACCCACGGGGGACGCGTGCAGTGTGAGAACACAGCCGCGAATCGCCGTTGACTTCTATGGGGAAAGTCGCGGTTGGAATTTTAAAGAAAAGGGACACTTAGAGGAGGACTTGGAGCAAACCCCTTTAGAACTGGGTTGTTCTAGAGTCTATACCCACGGGAGCACCGGAGTACTCGAGTTACCTCACCCAGGGAAGCCGGGTGCATAGGTGTCTTTCGGGGTCAAGTTTCGTCGTCGTTTTCAATGGCGATCTGCTGCAAAGTGCTGCTGGCGGCCAAGTCGAAAGTGTTCGGGTGGATCCAAAGGTGGATCGAAGATCTGAAGAACCTGAAAGCAGAGGGGACAGAGTCTGGGTCACTAGCCAGTGACCAGGAAGGCGATGAGCAGATGCCCACCGATGTCGAGTGCTTCAGGTAGGTTGACGGTCGTCTTGACTCTTCAGCCACGAGGTCCAGGAGGTGTCGACGACGACCAGGAGCTGGATTCGAGCTGTCCCACGACGTTTGTCAATTGCAGGGGTGTCAGCGAGCAGATGGGACCCAACAAGCCTTGGCAACGGCAAGTCTCGTGGAAATAGAAGAAGGACGGTGTGCAGACCAGCAAGGTCTGAGGGACTCACCCAGCGAGGGTAAGTCAGGGCACGCCTGGAGCAACCAGGGAAGCTCACGTAGAAGAAGATTGGCCTTCGGGAGGGCCTACTAGCCAACGGACTAGCGACCGCGAAGGAGCCTTGAGTGGACGCACTTGGAGCTGGCTCACAGGACACTCGTGGAGTGGAGGCCAGTGATCTTCGATGCAGTCGGTACTGGAGGCTGGGGCTACTCGGAGCCCAAAGCACAACTTCGTGGGAGACCCAGAAGAGGATGCACTTGCAAATGCGATCGGTGTCCAGGGGGTCACAGTTCCACATTACCCACAACAGCTACGGGCCTCAGCTTTGCTGGGGACTCAGGGCAGCCTCGGGAAAGTCTGGAAATCCACCTCTGGTGATGCAAAGACTTCGGCGTCCGGCGGGAGCTTCAGCAATGCAGACCAGACAATTGCTTCGTTGGTGCCTGCCAAGCAGGGGAGTCACTCCTTGACCCCATGGGAGATTCTTCAGTCCTCTAATCTTAAAGTAGAGCGTCGAAGGTCCAGGATTCTGTGTCAGAGTTTCGTCCAGGTAAATCTAAAGTCCTAAGGACTGGGGTCCCATACTTATACCAAGTTAGGGGGTTGGACATACTCTGGGGACCCACCTATGGGAGGGTCAGGGCAGAGGGGTGGTTACACCCCTTTCCCTTTGTCCAGTTTCGCGCCAGAGCAGGGGCTGGAAGCCCCTGAGCCGGTTTGAACTGGGGTATGCACAGGGACACCAAATGTGCCCCCAGTGCAGGACTTCAAAGCACCAGAGAGTGCTCCCGCCCAGCCCCAATACACACTATCCTGTCTGGGGAGGTGGTTACACCTCCCTGGGACAGGAAACCTATTGTCCAGGCCTCCCCTGCCGGAGTTTCGGTCAGCAGCAGGAGGCCAGACTCGTGTCTGTGGCAGCGGCATCCATTTTGTGATGCCTGGGCTTGGAAAGAAGTTACCGGGCAGGCCGGTGTGTACATGTCTCTCCCTCTAGAAGGGTGGAATGCTACCCCCGCCGCCAGAACTGGCGGGGGGGTAGTATTCCAAGATGTTTGACACCAAACACGACATGTTTCCGTGCAGCCATCCCAAAGTTAGCATTTAACGCGAGGTTATAATGCGCTTAAGAGTATATGGTCAGGCTGCACTACAAACAGCATCAGAGAAGGGTCTCCGAACGCTGCAGAGGGGCTCTGCTCATGCAGGGGCACCCTCTCACATAGGAACCAAGCACTCTGCCTTCAGGATTGACAAGGCCTGCCATAGGAGTGACTTATAGGTTTATATGTGTTTTATGTATGTAGTGATATAGGTAACCTATATCCCTGTAAGGGGTGCATGCACCACGTTACCCAGGCTGCAGTAGCAGACCTGTGGTGTCCTTTGGCTGGCCTTCCAGGGGTGGCACAATACATGCTTCAGCCCCTGGAAGGCCTCTGAGGTACCTATGCCCTGGGTACATAGTATACCATATACTAGGGACTTACAAGGGCACTCCAGATTCCAATCAGAGATGTGCCTAAGGCACATGGAAACCATTTTAGAGAGGAAGCAGCTAGGCTGGGGTTCTGATTAGCAGGGCCCCAGCCAGACTAAAGTCGAAAAACAGTGAAGCATCAGCAAAAAGTGGGGGTACCCATGTGAAGCAGATCCTACTCTCCTACACAACCCCCCCCAAACGTAGGGACATTAAACTAACCTTGCCCAGTTAAGTCTTCATGTTCTAAGTGGAAGTACCTAGAGAGTCCATCTGCATTGGCATGGTTACTCCCAGGTCTATGTTCCACTGTGAAGTCCATCCCCTGTAGGGAAATGGACCACCTAAGCAGTTTGGGGTTTTCACCCTTCATTTGTTTTAGCCATAAGAGGGGCTTATGGTCTGTTTGAACAAGGAAGTGAGTACCAAACAAGTATGGCCTCAACTTCTTCAGAGCCCAGACCACAGCAAAGGCCTCCCTCTCAATGGCTGACCAACGTTTCTCTCTAGGGGTCAGCCTTCTGCTAATAAAAGCTACTTGCTGATCCTGACCTTCATCATTCAATTGTGACAGTACAGCCCCTACCCCCAATTCAGATGCATCTGTTTGGACAATGAACTTCTTGGAGTAATCAGGACTCTGTAGAATGGGAGCAGTGCACATGGCCTGCTTTAGGTCATCAAATGCCTTTTGACAGCTAACTGTCCACTGAACCTTTTTGGGCATTTTCTTGGAAGTTAAGTCATTCAGGGGTGTCACTATTGATCCATACCCCTTGACAAATCTCCTATAGTACCCAGTCAGGCCTAAAAAGGCTCTCACCTGAGTCTGGGTAGTTGGAGCAGTCCAGTCCATGATGGTCTGGATCTTGCTCTGCAGTGGTTGAACCTGGCCTCCACCCACAAGGTGGCCCAAGTACACAACCTGACTCTGCCCTATCTGGCACTTGGTGGCCTTGATAGTCAGGCCTGCTTTCTGCAGGGCGAGCAAAACATTTCTGAGGTGGACCAGGTGATCCTCCAGGTGGAGCTAAAGACAGCAATATCATCTAGATATGCTGCACTATAGGCTTCCAGACCTGTAAGGACTGTATTCACCAACCTCTGAAAAGTGGCAGGTGCATTCTTCAGACCAAAGGGCATCACCACAAAGTGATAATGCCCACTAGGGGTTGAGAATGCTGTTTTTGGCTTTGCATCATCAGCTAGTCTGATCTGCCAGTAGCCAGCTGTCAGGTCAAATGTGCTTAGATACTTGGCTGATGCCAAAGTGTCTATTAGCTCATCTGCCCTAGGTATTGGATGGGCATTAGTCCTAGTGACTGCATTGAGACCCCTGTAGTCCACATAAAACCTCATCTCTCTTTTCCCACCATTGGTGTGAGGTTTTGGCACAAGGACCACTGGACTAGCCCAAGGGCTATATGAGGGTTCAATAACTCCCAAATCCAACATCTCCTGGACTTCTGTCCTGATACAGTCCCTGACATGGTCAGGTTGCCTATACATCTTATTTTTAATAGGCAGACTGTCCCCAGTGTCCACTTCATGAGTGCACCAGGTGGTCTGACTGGGTGTCAGTGAGAATATGTGCCTGAACTGATTGAGCACCTGTCTGCAATCAGTTTGCTGCTGGGCAGTGAGGCTGCCTGCCAAGGCTACACCATCCACTGACCCATCATCAGGGTTCTGTGAGAGCAGGTCAGGGAGTGGGTCACTCTCTTCCTCCTGTCCCTCATCAGTAGCCATGAGCAAGCCCATGTCTGCCCTGTCCACATATGGTTTTAACCTGTTGACATGGAGAACCCTGTGGGGACTCCTGGGTGTTCCTAGGTCTACTAAATAGGTAACCTCACCCTTCTGTTCAACAATGGTATGGGGTCCACTCCATTTGTCTTGGAGAGCTGCTGGGGCCACTGGCTCCAACACCCACACCTTCTGTCCTGGCTGGTAAACAGTCAGCACAGCCTTTGGTCATGCCAGGCTTTTTGCAGTTCCTGGCTAGCCTCAAGGTTTTTAGTTGCCTTTTTATGTACTTAGCCATCCTGGAGCGGAGACCAAGTACATAGTCCACTATGTCTTGCTTTGGGGGCTTGAGAGGTAACTCCCATCCTTCCTTCACCAAGCACAATGGGCCCCTGACAGGGTGACCAAACAAAATTTCAAAAGGGCTGTAGCCAACCCCCTTTTGAGACACCTCCCTGTATGCAAATAAAAGGCAGGGCAAGAGTATGTCCCATCTTCGCCTAAGCTTTTCTGGGAGCCCTTTAATCATGCCCCTTCAAGGTTTTGTTGAATCTCTCAACTAAACCATTGCATTGTGGGTGATAGGGTGTGGTGAACTTGTAAGTCACTCCACACTCCTTCCACATTGCTTTCAAGTATCCAGACATAAAGTTAGCACCCCTGTCTGATACAACCTCCTTAGGGAAGCCCACCCTTGAGAAAATTCCCAGGAGGGCTCTTGCCACCACAGGTGCTGTAGTGGTCCTAAGGGGAATAGCCTCTGGGTACCTGGTGGCATGATCCACTACCACCAGGATACACCTGTGCCCAGATGCTGTTTGGGGATCCATGGGACCAACAATGTCAATCCCCACCCTTTCAAAGGGAACCCCCACCACAAG
>CAWUFW010027601.1:0-25864 GCA_963921515.1 Calotriton arnoldi | reverse complement strand
GTGTGCTCCCACCCCTGTTCCTGTTTAAAAGTACTCCAGTGAGTCATTGAGCTGACGAGCTCGTGGAAGAAGCACCCGCGCGCCAGTGAGAGGTACTTGACCTGATGCAATGTTTGGCAGCCTACTCAGCAAACCCCAAATCTGAAGTCTTAATCTCTACTGATGACGGTTAAAGAACCAGAAACACGTGTCTAGAGATCAGCACTATCTGCGCCAACTCTGGCGAAACACTCTGAATACTAGAGCAAAGCAAGGAACAAGAGACTGCATTAACCAGAATGCCAGGGGCGAACCTTGCTGGGAGGTGAAGCGGTGTGCTCCCACCCCTGTTCATGTGTGTGAATAGTGCACAGGATGGTGAGTGCTGTACATTTTGATTGCAATCCAAAGTTCCTAGATGAATTGGAAGTCCTGGTAGCAAAAATGTCCTGTATCAGGTCCACAGTCATCTGAGACATTGGTCCAACTTGTACTCCCCATGTCATGTGGGGGAGTTGTGTTGTAGTCAACAGGGTGAACAGTTTGCGCACAAAGGTGATTATCCAGAACAGGTTTTGGCTTCCTGGGGGTTGCACATGGCCATTGGCCTCTCACTTGCCCCTCCTCGGACGACCCCTCTTTTGGGGGACCCTCAAGTGCAGGCTGCTGCGGTGCAGGGGACTCTCCGCCAGAGTCATCCTCCCTCCCTGTGGCAGTTGCAGTTGTTTCAGCACCAGATGTTGTGGGCACACAGGAGGTGGTGACTGGTTGCTGCTCATCTGGCGGAGGCATTGTAATATGTCCCTATGCACCGCCGTCATCTCTTGCAGTGTGTCCCACTTGGACTCCACGCGGGACATGTGTGAGTCCAAGCGGGCATGATGGGCAGCCTGCTGCTGTTTAATGTCCCTGAGGAGCCCCACTACCTGGCTGAGCTCTCCGGTGCTGGACTGGTACGCATCAGCTATGCGTGCCAGTTGTGGGTCATCATGCGGTCCAGACCCCTCTGCGAGCAGCGATTATGTCTCCCACCCCTCCCACCACCCCTGGCGACACGTGCAGTACCTGAGGTGGCACGCACAGGTGACCCTGGGCCCCTTGGGGTTGTTGGTGGTGTTGGTGTCCATGGCCCCACGTTGGTCCAGGGTCCCTGTGCTGGTGGTGGTGGTGCTCCTTGGTCTGTCCATGTCGGCAGGGGTGGTATGTGTGTTGACAGTCGTTGGAGGTGTGGGTACAGGGGGTGCAGCTGGTGGTCCTGCTGGTGCTGCATGATGACTTGCTCCGGAGGTGCCAGGTAGGTCTTCTTCATCTGAGGAGGGCAGAGGCTGTTCCACACCAGTGAGCTCCGTATCCTCTTGAGCCTGGGACGAGGACTCCTCAGCGTCTGCTGCTGTGTCCCCATCATCACCTGTTTTTGGGAGACACACACAATGTATGTTATGTTTCTGCAGGCATCATGGGTTGACACACCTGACAGTTGTGACTGTGCCTCTGGATGCGGGCCTGTACATTGCATTGTCCTAAGTTGTCACTGTCAGGGGTTGATATTGGTGTAGCACATTGTCCTGCATTATTTGGGCATTTCTATGTGAATGTTGGGGTGTGTACATGGTCTGCATTGGTTGTATTGGGTTGACATCCGGCCCTCCTTCCCACCCAGCCAGATATTCCACCATGGAACGTGCTTCCATTGCAGGGAGTGCAAGTTGTCTTTCAGGATGTCAGTCAGTGGTGTCCTGCTGTTGGTTGGTGCACAGTTGCCAGCAGGGCCTTGTGCTCCCCACAGCAGTAGCCAGTGTCAGCCATCTTGTCAGTTGTTTTCCACTCCCTGTGATGTGCGCATGGTTCAGGGTGGTGTTGATGGGACAGTTGTGGGGGTGACCAATATCTGTGACTACGACTCCCGTCATGCTATTGCGTCCACCCCACTTCCCAGCATGGCCATACTTACTTGCTTTTGGGTGGACTTGAGTGTGTGTGAGTGTGAGAGCACTGGCAAGATGGCTGACAGTGGTGTCCTGCTGTTGGTTGGTGGGCAGTTCCCAGCATGGCCTTGTGCTCCCCACAACAGAGTACCAGTATCAGACATCTTTGATGGGGCTTTCCACTCTCTGTGGGGTGTGCATGCTTGAGTGGTAGCTTGCTGGGCCATGTGGGTGGGGGAAGTTGAGCTGTGACTACCACTCCCATCATGCTATTGCGTCCACCCCACTTCTGAGCATGCCCATACTTACTTGCTTTTGGGTGGACTTGAGTGTGTGTGAGTGTGAGAGCAATGGCAAGATGGCTGACAGTGGTGTCCTGCTGTTGGTTGGTGGGCAGTTCCCAGCATGGCCTTGTGCTCCCCACAACAGAGCACCAGTGTCAGACATCTTTGATGGGGCTTTCCACTCTCTGTGGGGTGTGCATGCTTGAGTGGTAGCTTGCTGAGCCATGTGGGTGGGGGATGTTGAGCTGTGACTACCACTCCCATCATGCTATTGCATCCACCCACTTCCCAGCATGCCCATACTTACTTGCTTTTGGGTGGACTTGAGTGTGTGTGAGTGTGAGAGCAATGGCAAGATGGCTGACAGTGGTGTCCTGCTGTTGGTTGGTGGGCAGTTCCCAGCATGGCCTTGTGCTCCCCACAACAGAGCACCAGTGTCAGACATCTTTGATGGGGCTTTCCACTCTCTGTGGGGTGTGCATGCTTGAGTGTGAGCTTGCTGGGCCATGTGGATGGGGGATGTTGAGCTGTGACTACCACTCCCATCATGCTATTGCGTCCACCCCACTTCCCAGCATGCCCATACTTACTTGCTTTTGGGTGGACTTGAGTGTGTGTGAGTGTGAGAGCAATGGCAAGATGGCTGACAGTGGTGTCCTGCTGTTGGTTGGTGGGCAGTTCCCAGCATGGCCTTGTGCTCCCCACAACAGAGCACCAGTGTCAGACATATTTGATGGGGCTTTCCACTCTCTGTGGGGTGTGCATGCTTGAGTGGTAGCTTGCTGGGCCATGTGGGTGGGGGATGTTGAGCTGTGACTACCACTCCCATCATGCTATTGCGTCCACCCCACTTCCCAGCATGCCCATACTTACTTGCTTTTGGGTGGACTTGAGTGTGTGTGAGTATGAGAGCAATGGCAAGATGGCTGACAGTGGTGTCCTGCTGTTGGTTGGTGGGCAGTTCCCAGCATGGCCTTGTGCTCCCCACAACAGAGCACCAGTGTCAGACATATTTGATGGGGCTTTCCACTCTCTGTGGGGTGTGCATGCTTGAGTGGTAGCTTGCTGGGCCATGTGGGTGGGGGATGTTGAGCTGTGACTACCACTCCCATCATGCTATTGCCTCCACCCCCCTTCCCAGCATGCCCATACTTACTTCCCTTTGACTCTGCTTCCCTGTGGGGTTGTGTGCCTGTGCTGACAAGATGGCTGACAGTGTTATCCTGGGGTTAGTTCTGCTACAGGTCCCATGTGTGTCCCTGTGCTTTACTCAGCATGACCCAGGGTTGTGGTTCTTTGTGGGATATTTGATTGGAGTGTGAGGCAATGCATTCTCCCAGGTGAGTTTTGTGGAGTTTGTGTTAGGGTGTGTGTGAGAAACGCTGCTGGTAACTATGGTCAGGGATGTGAGTCCTCCTTCCCACCCAGCCAGATATCCCACCATGGAACGTGCTTCCATTGCAGGGAGGGCAAGCTGTCTTTCAGGATGTCAGTCAGTGGTGTCCTGCTGTTGGTTGGTGCACAGTTGCCAGCAGGGCCTTGTGCTCCCCACAGCAGTAGCCAGTGTCAGCCATCTTGTCAGTTGTTTTCCACTCCCTGTGATGTGCGCACAACACCCCTGTGATGTGCGCATGGTTCATGGTGGTGTTGATGGGACAGTTGTGGGGGTGACCAATATCTGTGACTACGACTCCCATGATGCTATTGGCTACACTGACTTGCCCAGCATACACAGAATTCCTTTCTTTCAGTGGGCTTCACTGTGTGGTGGTGTTGTAGTGGTGGCTACATGTCTGGATGTGTTTGTTAGTTATATTTGTGCCACTGCCTAGCTGTAGTTGTAGTTGTGTTTGTACATGTGATGACACAGTTACATGTCACTATGAGATGGCATGTGTTGTGTTTATCTGACTGACATACACATTTTGGGATGATTCTGTTCTGGTTGCTGTGTATTTGCTAAGGGTGCATGGTTTGACTCTCCCTTGACAGTGATGTGTGTGTATTGTGGCACAATATTGTGTACATTTGTTGTGTACTCACCAGGCTCTGGGATGTTTTCTAGTCCATATACGCTCACTGGTGGTAGGATGGCCCGCACCTTCTCCTCCCAGGGCCTGAGGTATACTGGCTTGGCAGGAGGGCCCCTGCCGGTGTGTTGGCTCAAGAGGTAGTCCTTCTTCAGCAGCTCCCTGACCCTCCTGCGCACGTCATACCACCTGTTCTGGATGTCTATCTTTGTGCGCAAACATGGTGATTGTGCATTCACCCTGTCGACGATCCTCTCCCACATCTTTGTTTTCTGCGACATGGGTGTCTGTTGGACCAGTGTACCAAACAGCTGTGGCTCTACCCTGAGGATCTCATCTACCAGGATTTCCAATTCACTATCTAGGAACTTATGATTCTTCTTTGGGGGCATGGTGATGGGTGGTGATGGTGAGTGATGTGTGTGTTGGTGTGCAGGTGAAGGTGTGTGAGTGTGTGTTTTGCTGGGTGTATGTGAGGTTGCTATTTGTTGGGGTGCTGATGGTGTGTGGCTTGTGTGATGGATGAGCTGTGGGTGTGTGGTTGCTGCCTGTTGAGTGCTGGCAGGTAATTTGAATTTGCAAAGGATCATGGTATGGATTTGTGTCCTTTATATGGGTGGAGTTGTGGGTGTGTCTTTGTTCCCTGCCCCTCCCCCCCCAGTATTTATTTGCTTTGCAATTGCTTGTTAGGCCTTTTTTTCTGTATTTTCCCTTGGTACTTTTCGTGCATGTAGGAGACGTTCTTGTGACCGAGTCGGACCCTGCAGTTGTCTCGTACGGGCTTCTCCGATTCGTTCACGCTGTGTTTGTGCTGTTTTCTATGCTGCGTACGCGTCGGTCGCGGTGTTTTGGGTTGCTTCGGCTAGCAGTTTTGTATGCGTGTCGGTCGTACGGCTTGTCCTCCGTGCAACTCGGTCGTGTTTTCCACGCCTTGCATCGTACTTGGCGGGTGGGAGTTCGCGGGTACGTTTCGTTCGGGATTGTTCCGGGTGCGTGTCGGTCGGTTCGATTCGCGTGTTTTTCCGGCCGGATTGCAGTTTTCCACGCGGCTCGGTCGTTCGGATTGTGTTCTGTACGAGTCGGTCGGGTTTTGCACGCTTCTCATCGTACTTTGCGGGTCGGGCTGCACCTGTACGTGTCGGTCGGAATGAAATCCGGCTCCGAGTCGGTCGGTACGTTTTCCGGCCCGAATCGGAATCGACTCCTTAGTGTTCCTCTACTTATTGGATTTCTTGTGATTTACCTGGGAACCATTTCAGGAAACCCTCTTGCCATTTCTGTTATTTATTCTGACCCTCATCTTCACACTTCGATGCATTTCTTTCGTTCTAACCTGTCTTTCATAGACATCTGCTACTCTTCCATTATCTTTCCAAGTACGCTTGCTAGTTTCTTTCTAGAGAATTTGAGTCTAACTCTCCAGCAAGGCCTGCTGCAATTATACTTTTTCTCAAATATGATGGCAACAGAATTCTTTCTCCTGACCGTTATGCCTTTTGATCGCTATGCTGCCATCTGCTATCCCTTAACATATACAATGATCATGAATAAGCCAGCATGTCTCTACTTGAGCCTGGATTCTTGAGCTCCTTGAACCATTTCTTCACATTGCCCTCTTGTCAACATTCTCATTTTGTAAGACTCATGAAATCAGGTACTTCTTCTGTGACTTTGCTACCCTGCTGAAATTGCCCTGCACCAGCACCTACTTCATTGACATAATGACTTTTATTGTGTGTGTGTTACTGTGCTGATATCCTCATGTGTTATGATCCTACATCATATATCAAAATAATTTCAGCCATCCTAAAAATCCAAACTAAGACAGACAAACACAAGGCATTCCCAACTTGTGCATCACAACTAACTGTTGTGATGCTGTCTACTTGCGACCTTTCTCAAAGAATTCAGTGAGTCAGAGCAAAATATTGTTTGCAGTTCACACTGGAGTGATCCCAATGTGTAACCTCATTATTTATACTCTTGAAAATGAAGATATTAAAGATTCCATATAAAGATTAAAGGCCACGCCCTGCTTCTGGAAGCTGCTGCTGTACGAGAACTCACCACATCAGCAGGATGCTTCTGCAGGACCCAGCTGGCTTCTTTGGCCCAACTATTCTGGCGATCTGAAAAGAAAAACAAAATAACTTTCAGCGAAGAGCTTTCAACAACCTTACCTTGGCGATAACGCGCCATACCACATGCATAGCTTTGGGAAAGCTTCCTTGACATTTTGAACTTTGCTTCAATACCTGTAATGCTTGGCATTTCGAATATGGCTCTCTTACGTGTAACGCTTGGTTACCTGTAAAACAAAGGAAAAGAGAGTTAGCAATTGCTTTTGTTGTCAAAGACATAGCGTGCTGACATTGTGTGATTGAACTGTTATTTTTAGGTCGAGTCTAGGCAGCGCGCATGCGCTGTCCGCAAGAACTGTAGTATTCAACAAAATGACTTTATTCACGCCTGCTACTTACCAATGTTTCACTCCTGCGTCACTCTTCTTTGCTGCCTCCTAAGTCATTCCCGCAGCCGATATCTCACTTCCGGTCAAGGCTAAGGGGCACAGGCCAAGCACAGTCACCTTACGCTTACTTTTTTTATCTGTTGGTTTAGATAAAAAAAACTTAAAAGGTTGCTTTACTCCCGTCACTGCTTCCACCCTCCCACTACCCTCCAACACAAACGCAACGTTTCCCTTAATCAGATGGCAAATGAGAATGTATACTCTAAATGTATTTAAATGTGATGCTTCGTAGTAATTTAGCTGAATACTTTAATTGAATGTGGGGCATTAATCACAAAACCGTTTTGCAAATGTATGGGCTCTGTCATTTCATTGATAACGTGCACATTTGCACCCACTAACATTGGTTTGTGGGTTGCGCTTGTTTGAACTTCTTTTCATATTTATTCATGCTTGTTTTGTGGTCTTGTCAATGAAGTCTATGGGGCTTGCTGGTGAGACAGCACACTCAAATTTTTGGTGGTAAGTACTGTCGTTTTGTCAGTGTTTAAGCAAATATGGCACCCGTAACAGAGCTGAAGCTGTTCTGTGTCGCTGTTACGGAGTTTACAAACAGCTACAACGCTCCAGCCCCACAGTCTTTCCCAAGGGCAGCTTTCTCAATGCAAACAGAAGGTGTCTCAATGCGAGCAGTCGCGACAATCCGGGACAGCCAGCGTTGAGAAATCTGACTGCCCGCATTGAGAATTCTCGCCCGGAGGTGGATTTTCGTCGCTCGCGCTCGCCAGGCGATCACGAGCGAGGAAAAAACTCAGGTTTTTGAGAAGTCAGCATGCTCCGTGGAGCGCGGAGTGCGGAGAACTCTGCAAACTCAGCAAACAGAGTAAAGTTTGCCGCCCAGGACAAGCTCTGACATACCAGGGAATACAGCTTGGTGCCAACTATCCAGATCTATCAATCAATCAAATGCTTTATTTCGATTGCTAGAATCATAAAAGCAACAAACAAAAAACACAGACCGACATTCAAAGTACAATCTATCACATTAATATAAATACATGATTTGATAAAGTTAAAAAATAGCTAAAAGATACTATAAGACTTATAAGACCTAAAAATTGATCTAGGATTTAAACATTTTTTAAAACAGCTATATACAAGGCCTTACAAAATGGTTAAAAAAGTGAGCCTAGATGCACAACCAGACATAATATACGGAGCTTGCGAATAAAAACATTTATACTAAGATATCAAGGGAGATGAAGGGAAACAGCCAGAAGTTGGGAAGTATATAAGCGGACATAAATATTTATCCCTCCACAAGCGTGCTAGTACCCTTTAATGCTTTATTTCTGATGATCCAGGCGCGGCTCAAAAACTTCGCCACCCCACATGAAAAAAGCACACCTGGGTCAGTTTTTAGGATGCGCAAAGCAATCCTATAGTCACGTGTGCCCATAATTTTACAGACCGGTTTTATCCAGCTGGACCTAGCAATGGAATATGCCGGACAGTTAAACAAAAGATGGGGCAAGCTTTCCAACGGCGCTCCACAGCAAGGGCATGCCTTACTTTGATACTTGTGAGAGTGCCACTTGGAGGTGGTTGCATTAATAGGAAGTGTGCCCAGCCTAAATTGCATGAATAACTGTCTATCACGTGGTATCTGGATGTTGTCCAAGTAGGGCTCCAAACCTCTACACTGTTTGTGGCGAAAGAACTCTTCTGTTAAGCTCCCCATTTCTGGATTGCTCAGTTCTTTGGTATCGACCCAGTTCCAATAGGTATGCTTAAGCTCTGCCTTGGTAGGTGGTATCTGAGTTTCCCATGCTTCCGTAAAGCTCAACTTGGACAGCAGCCTTCTAACACTGGATATCCACTTTACCCTATACCCTAAGTCTAGACCTATCACCTCTGTTAGGGCCGCGGCATAATTGACAAGCTCTGGGGTGCGCATCACTCGCGCCCAAAAAAGAAGAGGGCGCAATTTTGCAATATCCCTAAAAGGCCGTCTGCCCATATCAAACATCAGGGGGTTAATGGAGTGTTACTTGGAAGCATTACCAAATCCCTCAAAAACTTATTCTCGGACCTGCCAATATCTTGGGTGTTTTCAAAGCCCCATAGCTCCGCCCCGTACAACGCAGCGGCTGCGGCTTTGGCTTCGTAAATTGCAAGAGCTGGGGCTACCGGTCTACTATAGGAGGCCCGATGTTCTTTACTGAGAGCTCCAGCAGCACGTTTATGATTTAATAACATCTTAGCTAGGTGCGGCTTCCAATGCATTTTGTCAGTGAGGCGGATGCCCAAATAATCAAACACATGTACCCTCTCTAATCGAATATTATTTAAAGTTAAATCATTTTTAAAAGCCTTGTATGGATTAAAAGCCATGAATTTTGTCTTTTCTGTATTAATAACCAGACCCCTGGATTCGCAGAATAGCTGGTATCGATTAAGAAGTCTTTGCAGCCCAATCGGGGTTTTCGACACCAGAAGGGTGTCGTCGGCAAACAGCAATGTAGGAACTTTCTCGCCCGCCAGAATTGGTGCATCTGACTGGATCTCCTGAAGAAATCTCACCACCCCATTGATGTACAAAGAAAACAGGGTAGGTGCCATGACACACCCCTGGCGGACTCCCCTGCCGACTGGAATCTTTTCTGTTACCTCCCCATGGGGACCCCACCTAACTTGGGCGAAGTTTCCTTCGTGCAGTCGAATTAAAAAATTAAGAAGGAGAGGGGGGCACCCAGATCCCTCAGCGTTTGCCACAGTCTTAGCCTAGGAACAAGATCAAAAGCTGTTCTTAAATCAATAAAAGCAAGGTACAGACTTCCCTTACCAATAACAACAACCTTCCAATATATAAGCAATAACCTGAAGACTTGGTCAATCGTGCCTGTGTTTCTTCTAAACCCAGCCTGATATTGGGATAAAATATCCTCCTCTTGAGCCCAAGTCTGTATTCGCTGTAGGAGAACTCTACCTACCAACTTTTGCATGGCATCTATTAAGCTTATTGGCCTGTAGTTTGATGGGTCTGCCCTATCCCCTTTTTTAAATATCGGGACCACCCGCCCTCCTTTCCAAGAGTCAGGAATAGGGGATCCATTGGCTATGCTATTGATCAAAAGTTGAATATAACGTGACCAATTTCTGGAATCGGCCAAGAAGAGGTCACCAGGAAGACCATCAGGTCCAGGAGCTTTACCCGGCACTATCTTTGCAATAGCCATTTCAATTTCAAGCAGCGTGAAGGGGTTGATCGCATTCCCCGCCAGAGGAACGTCTGTGGAGTCGCTTAACTCCTCCAGACGTTCATCATTAGGAGTGGAATACAATTTCCTAAAATGGTCATACCATTCATGGCTTGTGATATGGTTAGACAAAGAGATAGGGTCTCGACTAGTACCCTTACTAACAAGGGACCAGAATTGGTTTTTGTTCTTCTGTAGACTTGCGTCTTTCAAATTTTTCCAATGACATTCATCCCACTCTATTCTAGCCTCATGAAGGGCTGCCCTATAATTCTTTCTCGCTAGTTTTATTATTTCTGAATTCTTAGACCTAATTGCAGCTGCCATTGTTTGTCTATTTAGTCTACATTTTTAGTATACCACAAGTGCTGTCTTTGCCGAAATGCCTTTTTTTTGTCATGGTTTTGGGTGGCTAGGAAAAGAGTGCTCAATTGTTCTGTAGTGCGAGAGTGAAATAAAAAAGCTCCTGCACAGGGCTCGGCGGTCAATAGAGTTGCCTGGAGGGCTTGAATACCAGAGGAGACAACTGCCTTAACGCTAAATAGTTTTATTTCATGTGCGCTGATCATATGCCATTTCAGATATCTTTTGCAATTTGAAGGAACGATATCTATAACCGAAGCTATGGCCCTCCTGCTTTGTTGTGAGGACTGGGTGGCCCAAAGCGATTCAAATGTCAAACAAAGAGGGTTGTGGTCACTGTCAGTTGTGGTGCCCACGTACATGTCTGACACTTGAACCCATAACTTTACATCCACTAGAATGTAGTCTATTCGTGAAGAGCAGCCTACTCTATTATAAGTGTTTGCACCATGCGTATCCGAGTGGGTTCTACCGTTTGCAGCTCTAAGACCATGTTCAATGGTTAATGCATTAAATTGAATTGCAAGCGGGGACCACTTTCTAATGGGAGAAATATTAAGAGGGGGACCGACCATTTTGCATCACTATCCTCCAGCTCCAGCATGTCCTCTAAGCTCAAAGGCTCAAAGGTACAGTTGAAGTCTCCTCCTACTATAATTTTCGCTTCGGGCTTGCAACTGGATAGGGAATGGTCTAAAAGTGTAACAATGGGTGATTGTTGGCCTCCCTTAGTTCCTCTAATGTAAACATTGAACAGCTCCAATATACCTCCTCCCCTAGGGCCTTTAATAGTTAACCACAGAATGTCAGAACTCTTGGTAGATTGGACAATGGTCTGGCAGTCTAAGTAAATGCTCACCCAAATAATCAGCCCTCCTGAAGGTCGCCCTCTCCCCTTTGATATTGCCGGGATGCAATAGCAGGCATAGCCAGATTTGTGGAGTGGGGCCAAACTCCACGTCTCCTGGAATAAGCATATGTCAAAGCCCTCCACAAAATCATTCCAGTGCGGCAGTAATAACTTGTTTGGTAAACCTGCCACATTCCACGATAACATTTTCAGCTGATGTGGGCATGTACCTGAGTCCCCCTCATGTAAACAATACGGTGTTAAGGTACAAGATAAATCCAAAGGGTCTGGTGCCAATGACAAATCAGGAAGAATGCAAGGAACAATCTCTTGTAAACCCTGTTCGGAGTGGTTCGACACCACCCCTAAAATCTCAGATGAATCTTTACTGGAGAGGGGAACAGAACACTCGTTAAAATTATGAGTCTGGCCAACCCCCGCCGTATCGTACCTTGATGAGCAGCCAGGCTCAACAAGCAGTCAATCCACTGCTTCAAGCATTGAACCTCCCTCGAGTTGGGATTGGGACCCGTCCCCTGGGAAAACTTGATCTCGCCTAAACTGTATAGCTGAAGTAGGAGGGGCACAAGATCTGAATTCCAAGGCCAAAAGGTTCTCTGCCAGATCAACATTAGAGAATGTGAGCTCGATACAATCATAGATTTGGGTAGGAATAGTACATCTACGTGCCCGCGTGATATCTTCACGGATCACTGAGCGACAACCTCTAGTGTGGCGTATCCAATGTATGACCTTATTGGTCAAGGAGTCCACGCTTTCTATATCATTATGTGAGCCAAGTTTAGGTACATTTATCATGTAAATATTAGGGCCTTGCAATGGTGGTAATGAATAAGCATCTCTCCGTTGTAGGAGTTGTAGTGGAACCTTCGCAGGCCATGTAATGTCCTTTGGCCTGCAAAGGCCACCAGAGACAGCCTGACCTTTTTTTGGCATGGGTAATGTTGGAAAGTTATTTGTTATCTTGCACTCAGGAATATTCGTACTTGGAAATGTAGAACCAGGAGACTTATGATTAACTGAGTTATTTGGAAAAATAGCTCCACTTTCCCCCAGTTCTACCCCTGTAGTGCTTGGCACTCCAGGCAAGGTAAAAATTTGTCGTGATAGTGCAGGTGGCTGCTCCTGGGATACCTCATGGGCCCAAGGAAGTAATGCCTTCACCAAGTGAGTGAGCTCTTTAATCAACCCTTTCAATGATGTAATCTCCGCCCTAAGGGAATCAATAGGCCCTAATGTTTCAAGAAGTAATTGCTCATCATTGCTACCTCCTTGAGATATACCTGGTGGTGAAGCCTGCTCACATACTACATCAGGAGAGGTTGCAAGCAAGGCGAATCTATTTGAACATAGAATATCATGCTTCGTTGGAGTCAATTGCTTGCAGACTAATTCATCCGGGGCAAAAACCGGGGCAGAAACAACCTTCTCTTGTACCCCAGCAAGATCACAGTCCTTATTAACACTTGGGTGGATAATTCGTTTACTAACGTGTTTATGGAACATGGGAGCGACAACAAGCGGACGGGCAGGGGATTTTGGATCAGAAGGGTTTAAGTTGTCATTATTATACAAGGCCACGTGATCTGACACCAATATAGTTTCGCACTCATTAATCAGTGTGTCTATTCTATCTAGGACACAATTGTTAGCAGCATGTTTGCGTGATTTTTTGGCCTTTTTCCCCTTGCCTAACCCACGACACCCAGTCCCCTGGCTCCCAGTCCCCCCACCTCTGCGCTTTCCATGGCTTTCCGTTTTCCCATACCTATTATAGGAAAAGCAATTTGTTTTGTTGACCACAGAAAAAGCAATACGGGTTACCCAATACTTGCGGGGATCAGCCAACCCAGATAAAAATTGTAAAATTGTAAATGCAATAAGTCCTGAACGTTTAAGGGTCCAACAAAACAGTCCAAAAACAAATAGAAAAAGTAAGGTCCCGGTCTACCAACTAGCCAATAAGGAAGGCTCTTGTAGGAATACAATAAGCCCAAACAACAGTACCTTAATTTTGAAGCTAAGAGCCTCTTGCGTGGACAGTGAAAGAGGTGTAGCCCTGCCCTGCCTCTTCCTGGCGATGACGGGCAAGGACGGGCCCACCCTTGGCCCGCGCGCGTCCCGCGCCGCGATGGTGTTGTGCGCTTATGAGCGCGTTTGGCAGCAGTGGTGCTCCTCCCTCCAGGGAGCAGAGGAGTATGGCCAATGTGGTCCCCCCAGAGCAGCAGACAGCAAGGCGTTACAAGCCGGTCTCCAGGCGCGTCCCGCGCCGCGATGGTGTTGTGCGCTTATGAGCGCATTTGGCAGCAGTGGTGCTCCTCCCTCCAGGGAGCAGAGGATTATGGCCAATGTGGTCCCCCCAGAGCAGCAGACAGCAAGGCGTTACAAGCCAGTCTCCAGGCGCGTCCCGCGCCGCGATGGTGTTGTGCGCTTATGAGCGCGTTTGACAGCAGTGGTGCTCCTCCCTCCAGGGAGCAGAGGAGTATGGCCAATGTGGTCCCCCCAGAGCAGCAGACAGCAAGGCGTTACAAGCCGGTCTCCAGGCGCGTCCAGATCTAATATTAATCAACTAACTTAAGGATCCAATATCAATTAACTGGTTATATAGATTGATATGTTTGGTGGGTACTTTATTTTACTGGGAAAATTCACGGTTTGTTATTAGAGCGGTAAAAAAAGTTTCAAGACAATATTATAACTTCCAAGTATGAGCAGCAAGGAAAATACCGAGAACTGGTGCAGCTTACGCTAATTGTAAGCTGCACTGCTTCCCAGATAGTCCACTTGGTTCACAGAAGCATGGTTGTGCGTATAATGGCCCAGGAGCTTTTATGACTTTCTTAGGGAACTCGTTCCTGCAAGGGCAGCTAGTGTGCGGACTGTTTCGGGAGTGGTATGCAGCCTTTTTAAGGGCTGGAGTCCCTTGCATGGTGCGCGACCTTCACATCTAAATTAAGTGTAATGCATTTGAAAATCGGTACATATAACACCCACCAGTTCTGTCACTGTGTATGCCTCCTAACTCTGAGTCGGAAGTCGCTTAGGCGTTAAGGACCTTGTTTAACTTTTACTTCCGGTTCAGAGTGCTTTGTTGCTTTGCTTCATTGAACCAGTTCTTTAAGCTAAGTCATTACTTCAGTGTTACCAACCTTGTTTCAATGCGAAAGCAACCTCCCCAACAGGCTGAGAACTACTGTTAGAAGGAAAGTTAAAAGATTTGCCCAGAGTCACAAAGTGGTGAGCCTATCGCTAAAACTCATGGTTCTTGAGTCCAAAGACTTGCATGAGGCTTCACAATTGTGACTCAGCATCACATAGTAACCTGGTGTTAGTGGTTAGACTCACTGTTTGCATATCTCCTCACCGCAATGTGTTGATTGATAGCAGGGACCCTAACACTAAAGTGGCATCAGCTCACAGCAGCTTGCTGTTCATGCTGCTGCTCGAAGCTATGTTTTTACGTATATTAGTTTGTTTGTGTTCAGGTCCATTCGTCGCAGCCTGCCAGAGGCTGTTGTGAGTACTCCAGCACTAAAAAGGCCTACATTGGCAAGTGTCAAAACCTTTGCCGCAAATTCCATTTTTTATTATTTGTTTAAAATTTAACTGAATGCCGTTTAAAGCTTCTCTAATTATATGGAATATGTCAGTCCTTCAGCCTGCTGGGATTGTGTTAGCGTGTTTGTTGCAGAGATCCTCTTGCAATCTGCAAGTCACAAGTTCCAATCACGGTAAAATAGGTCATTGCATTATGCACCCGCAGCAGCCATCAAATGCCAAAAGAATTGTGTGTATTGTGTTTGTTATAAATGTTCATTAATAATGAAATTACACATAACCTACAGAAGCAACAGATAAGGTGGTCAGGTTGGTGGTCTTTTTTGCCGTATGTGATGGACACGGAGGGTGGGAGGCCACCGCCTTTGCTCGCAGCAATTGTCGTGGGGAATGGCAGTCATGTCGCGCTGAGTTGGGCCCAAGATAGTGCACCACAATAAGACACTGCACACTCTTACTGACTCTGGTGGACCGGAAGTCCCGAGCGACCTCCGCCCGTTTAAGCTCTCTGGCCACGCCTGGCCAGAGAGTGATACATTGTGTGTATGCCCTTCCGGGCTGAGGGTCTCGGGTTCTCGAGATGAGCAGCCACTAGACCGCTACAGCCATCCCTGCTCCTTGATCTGCGAGCAGGGACGAACTGGCAGAAGTGTGTTCTGCTATCCGCCGGGTCTTCTTGGAGTGCCACCGAGCCATGTGAAAGAAGCTTAGTGAGTACACCAGGCGTGATCCCTAAACTTACTCCGGCGTTGAACGGCTGCATTTGGTTGACTATATTGCCTTAATTGAGCTAGTATTTTTTCGATGTACAAATAATAATGATGCATTTTGCTAAAACTTTAAATATTTCCCAGAGGCACAAAGGGTACAATTCATATTCATATCTAATAGCATATAGATTATATTATTCATATCCAAAAGCAAAAGATAACTCCCCTCTCGCACTCATAAAAATGTATCTTTATGTTCTAAACCTATATTATCACAGTTCCTGTAAATTGAAAGAACTGCAACATAAGATTATCAAATAAGTATGAGTTACATTTGAAAGTGAGAAATGTACAAAGTGTTTTTCGTTTGAATTTAAATGTTTTCCAGAGAAGCAGAGTTGTCTCACAATTAACTATTCAGAAACTGCAACACACATTGACTCCACACCATACGTTTCCACGCCACACAATTCCACAACTAACAATTCCAATCCAAACCACATAATTCCACTCCACACCACATACATCAACTCCACTCCATAACACATGGTTAAAGTACATTGTCATTTACAATGCCAATAGCGCTAACTCTCGCAAATGCGAGACCTATTGCATTGCAAACGCTTGTCTGTTTGTTTGTGTTGGTGCATTATTTGTGTTTAGCCTATGATCGCAATGAGCACTTGGTTGTCTGGGGCAATATCTTGGCAGTTAAGCATAACACGCAAACTACTCTGGTAATAAGCACTAAGCACCTTGAGAGAACAGTCCGATTTGTGGCATACTACTCTGAGAAATTAATCCCAGTGAATGAACCATATGTGATAATGTTATTGAATCCTCACAATAACAAATTATTAACCCTGGTGCAATTAACCGTGGTGCAATCACTTCATGTGGGGAATGCACAGTGCGACAACCGGCAATGTGTGCATTAACATTGTGGTTTTACATTGAATCTAACAAGTATATAGTGTGATGTGACCAATACTGTCATGTAATTTTGAGTCCATTTTTTAGTGCGCTAACCGATTAACAACTACCAAGGCTACACCAGCACATCCACAGCAAAGAGTGCCATCATGTAGTGGTAGGTGAAGTTTTAAAGGGATTGGAGCTGGGAAAGAGTAGTGTTCAAAACCTAATTCGCAGTTGTCATTGCAGGCCATATCTGGAAGAGATTCACTCCATCAGAGAGGGACAGAGACCACCAAAAGGGGGAAAGAGGATGCACTCAGGTATATTTAGACAAGGGAGTAAGAGAGACACCTATTGTTACTTAACACCATTACTTGTAATTACAGGAATAGCTCCTCAGAAGGACTATCCATGCAACGCAGACGCCAACATAGAGCACGTAGACGTTGTGATACCTAAGTAGCCTCCAACCACTTCTCTCTCTCTTTCTACCTCCCATTCTCCTTTCCTTCAAGGCACCATAGTCCTGACCATGTGGATTTCGTGGGAAGAGCTGTTGGTGTCAGAGGAAGTTGGGAACCAGCGACTCGAAGATCCATCACGGTCCCACTGGATTAACAAGGTTAGTGCCTGACCCCAAATGTGAAACCTATGGCTGTGCTTTCACATGCTGACATCCAGTTCCTTCCAGATCACAACAGTCAGATTAGCAGGACTCTGACAGGGAGCATTTTCTGCCTTCCTACCCTCTGTTTTTGATGCCATCATTAAACTAACACCCCTGTACCTTATCTTCCCCAAAACTCAACAACAACAACTGGACACCAAACAAGGATTATGAGCCATAGCTGGATTCCCAAGTGTCCTTGGTGCAATGGATTGCAAACATGTGCAATTGGTGCCCCCTGCTACAACATCCCACCTTTACCGAAACCGTAAGCACACATATTCCATCAATGTCCAGACCGTCATGGATCATCAGGGAATATTCATCAGTGTGCTAGCTAAATATCAAGGGAGTGCCCACGATGCCTTCATCTTCCGCCACAGTATCATCAATGAGCCGTTTCAGAACGGAAGATATGGGAATGCTCAACTCATTGTAAAGAAACCACAAATATACTTATTACTAATTAAGAAATTGAATGTATGATATAATAGCCATTTCTGTATTTGCAAATGGATCTTATGTTATATGCAGATAGTGAGACTAATGGACTCTAACATGTAGACAATGATGTCCCATTGTGTCATTCCATCACTAATCCTGCAATTGATTCATGCAAAAATCAAGTATTTTGTAATCTTACACTGTGTGAGTAGACTGAAATACATTTTCTGCACAGGTTAACAAATCAACAAAACAATCATGTGATCGACAAGTGAAGTCAATATGAGTAGAAAGGATAAATATTAGCTATGTGGGAAATGTGTATGTTCAGTGTTTTATCTAGTCTTAGAAATTTCTGAAAATTACATTAAAATAATGGGTGTTGAACAAATCATGTTTTCCTAAGTAAATGTGTCACACATGGAAGTAAACTTGTATGTTGACCTAAGTATCAGGAACAATAATGAAAGAAGTAGTTGTTAATTCTATTTATGTCATACACTGTAAGTGTAGTCTCAATTCATGTGTAAATGTCAAAGCCAGGTACATAGGTACATCTGTGATAACAACAGTTCAAAGTAAACATATGTCTCAGCCATTCTTACAGTCTAGGTCCAACATCCACATAGTCATCAGCCCACATTGACATACTTCATCAATGTGATAGATGAACACTTTGGTGGCTCAAGTTGTCTACATTTCCTGAATCTCAGTCCATCAAGGTCAAACTGATACATTCAATCAATATTCTGTCAAACATAAGTAAATATCATAGAATGAACTGCAACCAGGGTAATGTATCACTGCGTACTCAGGATCCCAAACTCAGCACTCTCTTGCCACAACAATGATGTCATAATTAAGGCATAGAAGTACTGAATCACCTACAAGGCAAAAGCGCATACATGTGAAATCCTAAAGTGTTGTGTATAGATCTGTAATAGAAAGTTACTTGTATCTACGTCAGTTTCTCCCTAATAAAAAAGGCCTACATTGCCATACCTGGGTGTCAATCTACGTTTACCATGACACCTTGCCATACAAAAAGCATTAGCTGTTGGTTGACAAAAAATATATAACTATCCATGTCAAATGTTGGAAATTCACTACTTGTATTAAGGATATGGCCATGGTAAATTTAGTGAACAAATCGAAGGCTGTGCTAATGTTATGTAGGCAAGCAAGGACATCAGAGGTGACAAAAGGACAAATGTATGTGTGAGTGTCAAACATGTTGGCGCTGTCACAACTTACCTATCACTGACTATATGCCTGAGAATCTGATTATAAGTTTGTGACTTTGCACATAAAGTGAGTGCACATAACATAGAGATATTAAGAACATTCCAAAATACTTATAATAGAAATCTACTGCCTAAACATGTCAGGCAGCATGTAGAAGTGTCCTATGTATCAGTACATGGACAATATTTGCAACTATACATAGAACTTGAAGATACATGTGTAAACCAATGGTCAACAGTATCTAACACATAATGGTCAAATCTGTAAGAAATGTGTATGAGTTTGCTAGCATACATAACACACATGTACACTTATGTCTCAGTAACAATATGCAAAATCATTTACTGTTGTATTTTTGTACTTTCAACTGACCAAAGATATGGGTTGCAGCCATCGATATAACACGGCACACACCAAGACGAGGAATGTTGTGAAGAGGACTTTTGGTGTTCTAAAGTCCACCTTCAGATGCCTGGATATATCAGGCTGAAGACAGTTGTTCTCACCCCCTATGGTGCGCAAAATAATCCTTGTCTGTGCTTATATTGCACAACATCTTTGTAAAAACAAATGTCCCGTGGGACTACGAGCCACTAAATACAGATAAACTTGACAAGGATAAAGACAATGAAGGAGAGATCCAGCACACGATGGCTGGTCGGCGGAGACATGACCAGATTGTGGCCAATTTATTTAATTAAACTATATTACCTGATGATAATTCAGACAGAAAATATGTCAGTCAAATAAGCTTTATTCGGCTTACAGAAGGCCATAAAAGTACAAGTTAAAATATGTACCAATAATAATTAAACTTAAGAATATTAAAAACACAAAGACTTAAAAAAAAACACACACCTGTACAAAAGCAACCAAATAATTCAGTAATGCATTATACAGACCCATATCTATTTCTTATTCTCAGCGCACAACGTACAATATTGACCGATGCAACACAAAGTTCCAAATTAGACAGTTTTTCTTAAACATAAAAGCCTCTCCATGAGACCGTATCTTAGATCTGCGCAGAATTGGGGACAGAAAACGCTTCAGAGAAAGGGAGTATAAGTGACAGAAGAGAATAAAGTGTGTGGTGCTTTGTTTAGAGGTATTATCACAAGGACAACTTGGCATAATGCTGTTCCAGTCAACATCCCTGGGGAAGGCTACTAGTAAATGTAAGGTGTTAAAACAAAACCTAGTCATATAAAATCTTGTATTTGAATTACAAATTGATGCTAGATAAAATTCACATCCTGGTGATGTTTTAATCGAGTTGTAATTAGTACTACTAACCAGTTTATCAACATTTGCCTGGGGAAAAAGGCCCCGGCTTTCTCCAAATATCGCTTTCATCTCGCCCATTACATCCAGCTTAATGTTTGATGGATTAGAAAATAGCTCAGGGAAGCCTAAACCTCTAAAGCGCTCCTTAAGAAAAGAAATCCACAGGATTGCCTGGGCGTGATCATGTGAAAAACAACTTCCAATGTATCTTTTGGGGATCGAATTTGATCCTGTCCTCTATAAGAGGCAAACCAACCTCAGAATGGCACATAAATGAAGGAGTCAATTGAGGGACTGCCCAAAGTCAGTGTAAAAATCTGTTTGCGACCCTCTGCAAATGACCCGCATCCATGTATTCCTAAACTCTGGCACCGGCTTGTGCCCTAGTTGGTATGCAAAAGTAAAGACTGACTCTGCGGCTCTTTGGCATTGCATTGCCCTGCTGTTAAAAAGAGTGTGCCAACACAAACTTTGATCCATGGGTGTTAGAAATGGGGGTCTCTAGTTGGCAGAGGTAGGTACCTTTGTCCAAATAGGGACCCTTGCTTCTAGTCAGGGTAAGGGGGTACACACTGGTGATAACCCCTGCTCACCCCCTTGGTAGCTTGGCACGAGCAGACAGGCTTATCCCCAAGGCAATGTGTAAAGTATTTGCACCAACACTCACAGTAACACAGTGAAGCACCACAAATGTACACCACACAAGTTGTTATAAAAATATCTATATCTTTATATAGCTTAGGTCAGATCAAAACGGTAGAAAATTGCACATACATATAAATAAGGTTGCTCTTATCATATAACTGTTCTTACTAGGTTCTCTTGGTAAAAGAAAAGTTCACTGTAGAGTTCTTGTATGGATTATCCAAAAATAGATCAGTACAGGCTGTGATGTTAAGGAAACAGTCTCTTGTCACCCTGCTCACCTGACACCATATAAGCAGTAATAACTGGTAGGCTTTCTCGTTGTTAAAACGTTCCAGTTTCTTAGTAACAAGATGTTGCCCCCTCTTTGTAACAAGCGTAATGGTGAAAGACGAGTTGGTGGATTCTTTTTATAAATATGCCTTGTTAGCGCGGAGCGGCTGGTTCACGCCGTACTCGCTGCTTTATTCACCAAGTTTCCCTTTAACCCAGCTCTGCTCCTCGCTCAATGGGCCCTGCTTCGGTGCGCGCGCGTGCTGCTCGTCAGCAGCGCGCACTCCTGATCAATTTCCCCCGGGGCCGGCTGGCGCTGCTGAATGCGGCCGCTTTACCTGGATTTCGGTCTTTTGGAGTCCAGGCGCCGGCGGGGCAACTTTCCTCTCGGTGCCGCTCCCCGGTCCTCGATTCAGCTGAGCCTTCGCTTCCGGGCAGGCCTCTCTCCCGCTGGGCCAATCCCAGCGTGGCAGAGAGGTGACGTCAAGGGCTTCCCCGGCCTGCGTTGGTGCGTCGTCACGTTGCTGGGCAACAGTCCCGGGTCCGCGGTGGTGATTCCGCAAACAGCACTCTCGTATCTCCCGGGCGGCGGTGGTGAGCAGAGCCCTCACACAGCAGCGATGCCAGTGGGCGGGGGCCCGCTGCAGAGCTCCCGGTCCCGCAACGGCGGCTGCGACGTGCTCACAATCTCCAGGACACAACGGGGGCTGGCGAGGACAAAGCGCTGGCTCCCCGAACTTGGCCCAGACGGAAGCAATTACCGTGCATGTCAGGCAGGCGGCACGAAGGACCTCCACAGCGTTCTGAGGTCACACAGGTCAGCCCAGAGTCAGCAGGGACAGCGGAGCACGATGTAGGGCGAGGTTGAGGGAAGTCCTTAAGTTATCTTTGATGGTCCTGAGTTATAACAGGAGGCCAGCTCATCTCATGCCCTTGGAGACTCTTAGGACACAGCACACAGCAAAGTCCTTCCTTCAAGCAGGTGGGGGGAACACAGCACACAGCAAAGTCCCCTGTCCCCTTCCTCAGTAGTAACAGCAAACTGGTGGTCAGCCCCAGGACACACAGCAAGGGCAGTCTTCCTTTCCAGTCTCTTCAGCTGATCTTCTTTGGCAGGGATTTCTCTTGTTGGCAAAAAGTAGTCTAATTTACAGGGGTTTCAGCACAGCTACTTATACCCGAAAAGTCTTTGTTCTTCAGGTGTGTGGGGTCCTGGACCCAGTCCAGGGTGCATTCTGCCAGGGCACCTCTCCTTCCTTTGTGAGTGTGGGCCAGGGTCATCAGACACACCGCAGGAGGTGGAGCCAGCATTGTGGAAGGTAGGCACAGCCCTATTCAGACCCAGGTGCAACTCCTCCCACCACTCTACATGTAGATAGGTCTATTCAGCCTAGTGCTGACTCACCCAGCCTCCTGCAGCCACCCCCAGCCCCTGTCACTCACAAACCAGACGGTCAATTAACAAACAGGCAGAGGCACACAGAAAGGTTGAACAAGAAAATAGCCACTTTCTAAAAGTGCTATTTCAAACTTAGAATTTAAAAACCATCTTCACTAAAAGATGTGTAATTAAATTCTGAGTTCAGGGGTACCAGATTCTAACTTCCTATCTTGCTGCTATGGGAAGATATGCAGGTAACCATGTTACACAGCATTCCCCATGTTAGTAGCATTTGAATCACCCGCCCTGGCACACTTAGTGCACTTTACTAGGGACTTATTGGTAAAGCAAATATAACAATCATGGATAGCCAATTACAATAACAATTTAACCAGGGAGCACTTGCACTTTGGCATTGATCAGCAGTGGCAAAGTGCCCAAAGCATCTAAACCAGCAAAAACGAATTCCGGCACAGTGTCAAAAATACAGGAGGTAGAGGCAAAAATTCAGGGGACACCACGCCAAGGATGCCAGGTCTAACACGTGTCCCCTCCAGCTGAAAAGTGGGGAGAACTACCCATCCCCTGGGGAGTTCTCATCACTAAGGCGGAAGAACCTGGACAGACCATCAGCATTGGCGTGTTCTGTACCAGGGCGGTGTTCCACCGTAAAGTCCATTCCCTGTAGGGAGATGGACCACCTCAACAGTTTTGGGTTCTCACCCCTCATCTGCATTAACCATCTGAGGGGCCTGTGGTCTGTCTGAACCCGGAAGTGAGTCCTAAACAAGTAGGGCCTTAGCTTCTTCAGTGCCCAGACCACAGCAAAAGCTTCCCTTTCAATTGCACTCCACCTCTGTTCCCTGGGAAGTAGCCTCCTGCTAAGGAAAGCTATGGGTTGGTCCAAGCCCTCGTCGTTCAGTTGTGAGAGTACTGCTCCCACTCCATGCTCTGAAGCATCTGTCTGCACCACAAACTCTTTGGAGAAATCAGGCGCCTTGAGCATGGGTGCCGTGCACATGGCAGCTTTCAGGGCATCAAACGCGGTCTGGCAGGCATCGGTCCAGATCACCTTCCTGGGCTGCTTCCTCGAAGTCAGCTCTGTCAAGGGGGCAACAATGGTGCCATATCCCTTGACAAATCGGCAATAATACCCGGTGAGTCCTAAAAAGGCTCTCACCTCTGTCTGAGTCTTGGGGGGCTCCCAAGCCAGAATGGTATCAATCTTCGCTTGGAGGGGCGCCACCTGGCCGCTCCCTACCTGGTGTCCCAAGTACACCACAGATCCCTGCCCTATCTGGCACTTACTGGCCTTGATAGTGAGGCCTGCCCTTTGCAGAGCCTTCAACACTTCACAGAGGTGTTGCAAATGTTCTTCCCAACTGGAGCTGAACACAGCAATGTCATCCAGGTATGCGGTGCTGAATTCCTCCAGCCTGGACAGTACCTGGTTGACCAGTCTCTGGAACGTGGCAGGGCGTTCTTCAACCCAAAGGGCATGACACGGAACTGGAAGTGCCCTCTGGCGTTGAAAACGCTGACCTCTCCTTGGCCCCATCAGTTAAGGCAATCTGCCAGTACCCAGAAGTTAAATCAAAAGTACTGAGGTACTGGGCAGCGCCTAACCGATCCACGAGCTCGTCAGCTCTGGGGATGGGGTGTGCGTCAGTCTTGGTGACCGCATTGAGCCCATGGTAGTCCACACAAAACCTGAGGTCTGGCGTGGCACCGGGTGCAGCAGCTTTTGGCACTAAGACCACTGGGCTAGCCCACGGGCTGCTTGAGGGCTCAATCACCCCTAGCGCCAACATCTTGGAAACTTCTTCCTTGATGCTGGCCCTGACCTTGTCAGCTACCCTGTAAAATTTCTGCTTCACAGGTAGTCTGTCCCCAGTGTCCACATCATGGACGCACCAATTGGTGACTCCTGGTGTCACAGAGAACAGGGAGGCGAACTGACCCAACACATGGCGACAGTCCCTCTGCTGTTCTGGGGTCAGTGTGGGAGAGAGGTTTACCCCATCCACTGACCCATCTTGCTCCTCTGCTGACAGGAGGTCAGGAAGAGGGTCACTTTCCTCCTCCATCCCATCATCTGTGGCAAGGAGCATTGTCACATCAGACCTCTCAAAGTGTGGCTTGAGGCGGTTCACGTGTAGGACCCTCAAAGGGTTCCTGGGAGACTGTAAGTCAACCAGATAGGTTACATCGCTCTTGCGCTCCACCACCTCATATGGCATAGTCCACTTGTCTTGGAGCGCACAAGGCTCCACTGGCGTCATCACCCACACCTTCTGCCCAGGTTGAAATTCGACCAGAGTGGCATTCTGGTCATACCATCTTTTCATTTCTTCCTGGCTAGCTTCCAGGTTCGCCTGAGCGAGCTTCCTGAAGCGCTGAGTCTGGTTGCGGAAGGCCAGCACATAGCTGAACACATCCTGGGGGGTCTTACCAGGGGATTTCTCCCAACCCTCCTTCACCAGACTGAGAGGTCCTCTAACAGGGTGGCCATACAGGAGTTCAAAGGGACTGAACCCTAAGGACTTCTGAGGCACCTCCCTGTAGGCAAATAACAGGCATGGTAAGAAGACGTCCCACTTCCATCTCATGGGCTCCGCAAGGCCCATTATCATGCCTGTTATTTGCGGGTGAGCAGGGGTTATCAACAGTGTGTACCCCCTTACCCTGACTAGAAGCAAGGGTCCCTATTTGGACAAAGGATCCCACCGCTGCCACCAATGTTAGAAATGGGGGTCTCTAGTTGGCAGAGGTAGGTACCTTTGTCCAAATAGGGACCCTTGCTTCTAGTCAGGCTAAGGGGGTACACACTGTTGATAACCCCTGCTCACCCCCTTGGTAGCTTGGCACGAGCAGACAGGCTTATCCCCAAGGCAATGTGTAAAGTATTTGCACCAACACTCACAGTAACACAGTGAAGCACCACAAATGTACACCACACAGGTTGTTATAAAAATATCTATATCTTTATATAGCTTAGGTCAGATCAAAACGGTAGAAAATTGCACATACATATAAATAAGGTTGCTCTTATCATATAACTGTTCTTACTAGGTTCTCTTGGTAAAACAAAAGTTCACTGTAGAGTTCTTGTATGGATTATCCAAAAATAGATCAGTACAGGCTGTGATGTTAAGGAAACAGTCTCTTGTCACCCTGCTCACCTGACACCATATAAGCAGTAATAACTGGTGGGCTTTCTCGTTGTTAAAACGTTCCAGTTTCTTAGTAACAAGATGTTGCCCCCTCTTTGTAACAAGCGTAATGGTGAAAGACGAGTTGGTGGATTCTTTTTATAAATATGCCTTGTTAGCGCGGAGCGGCTGGTTCACGCCATACTCGCTGCTTTATTCACCAAGTTTCCCTTTAACCCAGCTCGGCTCCTCGCTCAATGGGCCCCGCTTCGGTGCGCGCGCGTGTTGCTCGTCAGCAGCGCGCACTCCTGATCAATTTCCCCCGGGGCCGGCTGGCGCTGCTGAATGCGGCCGCTTTACCTGGATTTCGGTCTTTTGGAGTCCGGGCGCCGGCGGGGCAAC
>CAWUFW010027600.1:0-25869 GCA_963921515.1 Calotriton arnoldi | reverse complement strand
GACCGACACGCATACAAAACCGAGCCGAAGCAACACAATACACCGCGACCGACGCGTACGCAGCATACAAAACTGCACAAACACAGCGTGAGCGAAACGGAGAACACCGTACGAGACCAATGCAGGGTCCGACTCGGTCACAAGAACGTTTCCAACATACACAAACAGCACAAAGGAAAAATCACCCAAAAAAGGCCAAACAAGCAATTAGCAAGCCAATAAATACTGGGGGGGTGGGGACAGAGAACAAAGACACACCCACAACTCCACCTATATAAAGGACACAAATCACTACCATGAGCCTTTGCAAATGCCATTCCACTGCCAGCACCCAAGAGAAAGCAACCACACACCCACAGCTCACCCCTCACACAAGCCACACACCATCAGCACACCAACAAATACCTACCTCACATACACCCAGCAAAACACACACTCACACACCCTCACCTGCACACCAACACACACATCACTCACCATCACCACCCATCACCATGCCCCCCAAGAAGAATCCCAAGTTCCTAGATTGTGAATTGGAAGTCCTGGTAGACGAGATCCTCAGGGTGGAGCCACAGCTGTTTGGCACTCTGGTCCAACAGACCCCCATGTCGCAGAAAACCAAGATGTGGGAGAGGATCATCAACAGGGTGAACGCCCAATCACCATGTCGGCGCACAAAGACGGACATCCAGAACAGGTGGTATGACGTGCGCAGGAGGGTACGGGACCTGCTGAAGATAGACTACATCAACAGCCAACATACCGGCAGTGGCCCTCCTGCCAAGCCAATATACCTCAGGCCCTGGGAGGAGAAGGTGCGGGCCATCCTTCCGCCAGTGAGCGTATATGGACTAGAGAACATCCCAGAGCCTGGTGAGTACACAACAAATGTACACAATAAACTGCCACAAAACACACACATCACTGTCAAGGGGAGAGTCAAACCATGCACACATAGCAATTACACAGCAACTAGAACAGAATCATCCCAAAATGTGTATGTCAGTCAGATAAACACAACACATGCCATCAAAAAAGTCACATCCAACTGTGCCAACACATGTACAAACACAACCACAACTACAGCTAGGCAGTGGCACAAATAGAACTAACACACACATCCACACATGTAGCCACCACAACAACACCAACACACAGTGAAGACCACTCAAAGGAAGGAATTCTGTGTATGCTGGCCAAGTCAGTGTAGCCAATAGCATCATGGGAGTCGCAGTCACACATATTGCCCCCCCACAACTGTCCCATCAACACCACCCTGAACCATGCTCACATCACAGGGAGTGGAGAAGGACTCACAAGATGGCTGACACTGGCTACTGCTGTGGGGAGCACAAGGCCCTGCTGCCAACTGTGCACCAACAAACAGCAGGACACCACTGACTGACATCCTGAGAGACAACTTACACTCCCTGCAATGCAAGCACGTTCCATGGTGGGCTATCTGGCTGGCTGGGTGGGAAGGGGGACTTGCAGCACTGACTATAGTCACCAGCACCTCCCCTCACACCCCCCCCACACAAACTCCACAGTACCCACCTGGTAGAATGCAATGCCCTCCATCCTAACACAAGATCCCACAAAGCACCACCACCCTGGGTTATGTTGTGTGAAGCACAGGGACACTCTTGGGACTCTTAGCCAAACAACTGCCAGGACAACACTCCCAGCCATCCTGTCAGCACAGCCAGCCCACCCCACAGGGAAGCAGAGTCAAAAGGAAGGAAGCATGGGCATGCTGGGAAGGGGGGTGGAGGCAATAGCATGATGGGAGTCGTAGTCACAGACATTGCTCAGCCTCACAACTGGCCCATCAACACCACCCTGAACCATGCTCACATCACAGGGAGTGGAGAAGGACTCACAAGATGGCTGACACTGGCTACTGCTGTGGGGAGCACAAGGCCCTGCTGCCAACTGTGCACCAACAAACAGCAGGACACCACTGACTGACATCCTGAGAGACAACTTACACTCCCTGCAATGCAAGCACGTTCCATGGTGGGATAACTGACTGGGTGGGTGGGTGGGTGGGAAGGAGGTCTGGCTGTCAACCAAACACAATCAATGCAGACCATGTTCACACCCCAGAGAATACATAGAAATGCCCAAATAATGCAGGACAATGTGCCACACCAATATCAACCCCTGACTGTGACGACTTAGGACAATACAATGTACAGGCCCGCACCCCGAGGCACAGTCACAACTGTCAGGTGTGTCAACCACTGATGCCTGCAGAAACATGACATACATTGTTTGTGTCTCCCAAAAACAGGTGATGATAGGGACACAGCAGCAGACGCTGAGGAGTCCCAGTCCCAGGCTCAAGAGGATGCCGAGCTCACTGGCGTCGTACAGCCTCTGTCCTCCTCGGACGATGAACAACCTGGCACATCCGGTGCAAGTCAACATGCTGCACCAGCAGGACCACCAGCTGCAGCACCAGCAGGTCCACCAGCTGCACCCCCTGCACCCACCCCTCCAACGACTGTCACCACGAATACCATCCCTGCCGACATGGACAGAATAAGGAACAACACCAGCGCAGTGACCCTGGACCAACCTGGGGCCATGGACACCACCACCACCACCACCCCCAAGGTGGACCAGGGTTATCTGTGCGTGCAACTGCACACACTGCACATGTCAGCAGGGGTGGTGGGAGGGGTGGGAGACAGAGGTCGCTGCTTGCAGACGTTGCTGGTGTGCATGAAGACCCACAACTGGTACGCATAGCTGATGCGTACCAGTCCAGCACCGGAGAGCTCAGCCAGGTAGTGGGGCTCCTCAGAGACATCAAACAGCAGCAGGCTGCCCATCATGCCCGCTTGGACTCCCACATGTCCCACGTGGAGTCACACATGTCACGTGTGGACTCCCACATGTCCCGCGTGGAGTCCAAGTGGGATGTACTACATGAGATGACGGCGGTGCACAGGGACATTTTACAATGCCTCCGCCAGATGAACAGCAACCAGTCCACACCTCCCTGTGTGCCAACAACATCTGGTACCGAACAAACTGCAACTGCCACAGGGAGGGAGGAGGACTCTGGCGGAGAGTCCCCTGCACCGCAGCAGCCTGCACTTGAGGGCCCCCCCCAAGAAGAGGGGTCGTCCGAGGAGGGGAAAGTGAGAGGCTGATGGCCAAGCGCAACTCCCAGGAAGCCTGAACCTGTTCTGGATTTTCGCCTTTGTGCACAGACTGTTCACCCTGTTGATGGCAACACTACTCCCACACATTGCATGGGGAGTACAAGTTGGAACAATGTGTCAGACAACTGTGGCCCCGATACTGGGGATCCTGTCTACCTGGACTTTCTATTCATCTAGGAACTTGGGATTGCAAGATTCATGTACAGCACAATCCATCCTATGCACTATTATCACAGATGTATCACAATAAACACACTAATACACCATACTTGCCTCTGTCGTGATTCCAACGTGGGTGCTGTTATGGGGATGATGAACTGCAAAATTACACTGTGTATGCGAACTGCAACAGCAAGGACAACACAGGCATGTGAGTACAGGCAACGTGACACATATGAGGGAGACACACCACCAGGGCTACACAACACATACACACCTAGGCCATCTGACTCATTGCCTACACTGATGTTGCCAGGGAAGACGGTGCAATGCACAGACACCACACCCATTCCCAGTTGTAGTCAAGTAGCCCACAGGTGCAGTAAGCAAATGGCAGTCAAATGTGTGACCACAGACAACGCACATCACTAAGTGAAGCACAGGTTTATTACACAGTAGCAACATGCCGTAACCACTACAGATGCAAGGTAACCCCACCTGGTAGCGGGCACACAGTCAACAACTGTAGACAGAAGGAAGTCCATGGGTGTGGCGCACATCACCTGTAGGGACACAACAGCTACCAGCCTGGATGTGCAATCACGTCGTCGGTGGACACAGTTGACCAAACGAATCTGAAAGTACCCTGTGAAGGACAGAAATGACACACAGTCAAAAGCAATGCAGTACAGGACAGAACAGCAAAACTCATGCACAATACATGTTACAAGATACCCACCCAGAACCAAGTTAGCATGTCAACACTGTTGGGGAGTACAGCCCACCTGTCACCACACATCGCAACACACATCCTGTCAAGTAGCCCATGGACACACTCCAACAGCACCAGAGCACCACCCACACATCATGCCAACTCACATCATTCACATGACACCTCAGGATACTCACATTCAGCTAAAGAAGTTGGTGATGAGCTGTGTGCGGACATCACCATCACCATCATCATCATCATCGTCACTGGCATCGTGGTCCAGGCCAGGATCCTCCACAGGTGGCGGATGTTGGTCATCGTCATCCTGGATGAGAGGCAACTCCTTCCGCACTGCCAGGTTGTGGAGCATGCAGCAGACGATGATAATCTTGCACACTTTCGCAGGGGCATATGGGAGGGACCCTCCGGTCTTGTCCAGGCAGCGGAAGCGGCTCTTCAGGAGACCAAAGGTCCGCTCAATCACTCTCCTGGTCCGACCATGTGCCTCATTGTAGCGCATCTGGGCAGGTGTCACAGGGTTCCTGAGGGGTGTCAGCAACCACGGCATGTTGGGGTATCCCGAGTCACCTACGGACAGACAAGTGCACATCAGCTGACTTGGAAAAGTGGGCGGAATACTACAGATCAGATCACACACAATGGCACAAAGTCAGTACACACCGACAAGCCAGGCACGCTGGTTCTGCATCTGTGCCATCAACCTGGGGATGCGACTACTCCTCATCACAAAGGCATCGTGTGCTGAACCAGGGAAACGGGCACACACGTGTGTGATGGTCATGTCTGCAAGACACACCACCAGTGCATTGACCGAGTGGTAGTGCTTGCGGTTCCTGTAGGCCTGCTCCTGGGCCTGTGGTGGTACCAAAGCCACATGTGTCCCATCAATGGAGCCAATGACATGCGGCATCCTCCCCAGGGCATAAAAGTCACTCTTCACGTCAGTGAGTCGTCGCAGTCTAGGGAAATAGATGTACCGGTTCAGGAAGAGCAACATTGCCGCCAAGAAATCGCGGAGCACACGGCTGAACATGGTCTGTGACATCCCACCAGCAGACGCCACAGTATGTTGGAAGGTACCGGTGGCAAAGAAGTGTAGGGCTGCCATCACCTTCACCTTGGGGGTCAGCGCTGTAGGATACGGCCGGCCAGGCTGCAAATGTGGGGACAACTGCACTGCAAAATCCTCAATCAGCTGCCTGGTGAAGCGGTACCGTCGGATGCTGTCCCGTTCCACCATCGTTGCCAGGTCTGGGAATGGCCGATGGACAGCAGGAGCCCTGCAGTGCAGAGGAGAAGTAAGCAAGATCGTCAGTCACCCCACATATGCGGCATTGAACACACTCAAGATCCCAACATACATCATCATGAGGCACAACTACATGAAGTGTGCAGTACCGGAACGACATGTATGGTACATACATGGCCAACATCTGTCAACACGGTCCTACAGGTGGCATCAATTTGTCCCAGGTTGGCCCATTGGATATCATGATGCTGTGTCACAGTCACCCCCCAGTGACATGTGAGGACAGATGTGCCCCAGGCACCACAGCTCAACGACAGGCACATTCCCAGGGACCCTGTAATGCCACATGGACACTGGCATCACCTGGAGTATCATGTGTACACCACAACAAAACAAACATGACCCCCACAGGTAGTGGCCACACTTGCCATGGCAGGAGAGCCATGGACGTCTGTGACACACACGCACAACATCAGAGTCCATGCACACACAACGTGGATGTGGAGACTGTCTCCCATTGTGCACATGAAATCAGAGACATTGTAAACACTACATGCACAAAGACTGTGGAGGGCCATCACTATTGTGCCACTGGGACACCCTGGCTCAAACATACCGTCCCACATGGGACTCACGGGGTATGTGACATGACATACACAAACACCACTGTGAAATGTGACCATGACACATGCACAGATATGAACAGTTGCACATCACAGTGGTCACGTACACGTAACACCCAGGATCCTGTCCCCATTAACACGTGCACAGCCTGGGGGTGGCTGCCCACAGGTGACACCCACAGGACAACATGTACACCAACATACACACAATAGGAAATGCAGCCTTACATGCCTTATGATAAGGTTTGGACAGGCTGTCGTGATGTAGGTGTGCCCCTCACTCCCTGGGAGCTATCTGTGGCTGGCACATGTCCATCTGAGACAGGCATGCTGACCTATGCCAGTCACATATACAGTGATGCGTTGAACAGCAATGGACCGATCGGTGCCTCCGGCCGGCCCATTGCATTCAATGTGTGCGGGTACGCGTTGTACCCCTGTGCGCGTTGAACAGCAATGGACCGATCGGTGCCTCCGGCCGGCCCATTGCATTCAATGTGTGCGGGTACGCGTTGTACCCCTGTGCGCGTTGAACAGCAATGGACCGATCGGTGCCTCCGGCCGGCCCATTGCTTTCAATGTGTGCGGGTACGCGTTGTACCCCTGTGCGCGTTGAACAGCAATGGACCGATCGGTGCCTCCGGCCGGCCCATTGCATTCAATGTGTGCGAGTGCGCGTTGTACCCCTGTGCGCGTTGAACAGCAATGGACCGATCGGTGCCTCCGGCCGGCCCATTGCTTTCAATGTGTGCGGGTACGCGTTGTACCCCTGTGCGCGTTGAACAGCAATGGACCGATCGGTGCCTCCGGCCGGCCCATTGCTTTCAATGTGTGCGGGTACGCGTTGTACCCCTGTGCGCGTTGAACAGCAATGGACCGATCGGTGCCTCCGGCCGGCCCATTGCTTTCAATGTGTGCGGGTGCGCGTTGTACCCCTGTGCGCGTTGAACAGCAATGGACCGATCGGTGCCTCCGGCCGGCCCATTGCTTTCAATGTGTGCGGGTACGCGTTGTACCCCTGTGCGCGTTGAACAGCAATGGACCGATCGGTGCCTCCGGCCGGCCCATTGCTTTCAATGTGTGCGGGTACGCGTTGTACCCCTGTGCGCGTTGAACAGCAATGGACCGATCGGTGCCTCCGGCCGGCCCATTGCTTTCAATGTGTGCGGGTACGCGTTGTACCCCTGTGCGCGTTGTACCTCAATGGACCGATCGGTGCGCACCCATTGACAATGGGCTTGCCTGGCAACGGACGCGTTTTCGAATTTCGAGCGAGTCGGTTGCTGGAAAATCAGTTGGTCACCCACAACAATGTTGCAAAATCATGTATGTCATGAAGTTGAAATTTTGAAGGATGCTGTGGGCGTGTTTTGGTGCTGCTATTCCATGGATTGGCCAGATTCAGAAGATGCAAACGACTTGGACCTATCACTTTGGACACAAGGGACAGTATCTGCCTCTCCAGCACATATATATTGCTGCCTGTTCCCCTGAGAGCCCACTTGCCTGCACTACATGCTCCAGGACGACATCTGCCACTGCACTGCTGCTGTCTCTGCCCCTCTGGACCCTGCAATGGCACGTACTGTGGAGAGAGCCCCAGCCTTCAGCCTTGAGGAGAACCAGGCCCTGCTGGACAGCCTACTTCCACAGTACAGCAAGCTGTATGGGACACCAGGGGAGCAGGTGAGTGTTCTGTGCACTGCCTTTCTGAATGTGCATTTTGTCTGACTAGCAAGGCTGAGAGTCAGCACACCACTGGCTAGCAGGCTCACTGAGTAGTTGTCACCCCCCATAGTGTGTAGTGACTTGCACTGGACAGGTATGGTGCAGTGACAGTGCTTCTGAACAGGGTTTTACTCCCCATGCAATGATACCATGTAGTGACTTCTGGAAAACTGTCCATGGGCAGCCGTGCACTGCCTGGGTACACCATGTGCCCCTGTGATTGCGACATGTATATGCAACTGTGTCATGCACGGATATGTTGCATGTGTAGTAATGGCCTTATCACTTTGTCATCCTGACAGGCTTCTGCCCATCGGAAGCATGAGATATGGAAGGACATCGTCCGGGCTGTCCGGTCCGTGGGGGTCTACAAGCGCCGGATCCGCAACTGCCAAAAGAGGTGGCAGGACCTTCGGGGCTGGACCCGGAGGATTGCACGGGTCCAGCTGAAGCTGTCGCCTCCTCGCAGGAGGGCGGAACACGGACCCTGACCCCCACATGCTCAGGATCCTGGCGGTGGTCTTTCCAGACCTGGATGGGCAGCTGAAGGCCAGAGAGCAGCAAGGAGGGGGTGAGTCAAAGACTGCACTGTGTACTCTGTCTAACATGCTATGTGCCCTCCTCGGGCCAGGTTGAACTGCCACAGTACAGCAGTCATGTTGTCCAGGAGCCATGTCCCTCTATTGTGCACTGCCCACTCCTCATCTGATACCCAGGTGTGGCCCTTACATGCAGGGAATTCTGTCACTTAGGACTGTGTCCTTGCAGTTTGCTTGACTCAAGGTGGGAGACAGCATCTGTTTCCCTGACTCTGTGGTGGGCATCATGGGTGGGTCCATTGCTTACACAATGCCTGTATTCTGACATGTATTCAGCGTGTTACTTTGATCTGTGGTCCAATTGCTGAGCTGATCCACCACATGTGGCTGGGGTACCTGGCACACACCCATGCTGCGGGTGGGAACAATGTTTGGGCCCCAGGAGTATGTATATGACGTGTGTCACACATACTTAGCCAGCTGCCTACAGTCCAGGGCTCATCCCTCATTCATGTGGGGCTGGACAGTCATGCCTACTCCAGGCCATACAATACACTCTGTACTCCCACTCCCGTGTATCAGCGGACACATTGTGCACAGTGATTTGACCCCTCAGGTGTCTGCCTCTGTGTCAGTGTGCTGTGGATTAGTCGCCAGGACTGCTGTGGAGTTTCTTGGTAGGGGCTCAGCATGCCACTGGAGATGTGACCATAGGAGACGATACTTGTGTGACACATAGGTGTCTGATCAGCTGCCCATGCAGAATGGGGCATGTAAATGTGAAGTTCAGGCAGCTGTTCCCCATGCACAGCAGAGTGTGAGGGGCTCAGGTTCAGAGGGTAGTGTCACAGGTCTCCCATATGTCCAATAGGTATGACCTGGACAGATGAGGGTTAAGAGGATGTGTTGTGGGGGGGATGTACATGTGCACTTGTGCAGCTCCAGGACTTGCATTCCCCATGACCTACTATTGTGACACAGTGCAGAGTGTTGTTGTCTGGCTGCAAAGTCATACATCACTGAGACAGTGATGTATGACTTTGCAGTCATGCCTCCGCCATGGCATGTGTCTACTGATTGGTGATCCTGCAGGGGAGTGACATGTGCTACATGCACACCATAGTGGCGCTGGCTATCAGGACATGGGTGCATCATGGTGTCTGTCGCTGGTATGCATCACATGCATTTCCTATTTGACTCTGGGCATCCCTTACATCCGTAAACCTGTACTGACTCAGTGGCAAGAGCTGTGATGTGTCCACACCGTGTCCTCTGCACTGTCCAACTACTGTGTACTTGGTGCATGTGTCAACACTGGGGTGTTGCAATCCAACAGACACCAGACAGATGGGTGCAAGGCCATGTGGGATGTGAGTGCCATGCTTGGCATCAGACTGACAATTGACTTCTCCTGTTCAATTAGTGCACTTTTAGCAATGTACAACTAATGATGCCAGGGCTTGCTCTGTGATGTGCTGTGCTCACAGTGGTGTGTGCGTTATGTGCAGGTGACTGATGTCTGTCTGTTTCCCCATTGTTTGCAGATACATCCACGGCCACGGAAGGGGACAGCTCCACGGACCAGGAGGAGCCGGAGAGCCAGACTGGGTCAGCAGCCGAGGAGTGGTCGGAGGGACCCAGTGGCACGGAGGGCGAGGGGAGCCACACCGAGGAGTCCTCAGCAGCATCCACCTCAGCTGAGGACCAGAGCAACTCGGAGGATGACTCCCTTGTGGAGGCGGGTGTCAGCAGCCACCACACCCCAGCTAGTGTTGCTGTCCCCGCCACCACCAGCACCACCACCGCCCTCCCATCGGCTCCCATTCCCCAGGTCCGTGGAGGCTCCCATGTCCGGGAGCGTGTCTCCTTTGGGCCAGGCACCGCACCCCTGCCCCTGTGTCCCCTGCTGCCCTGAGTGAGGAGTCTGTGTACCTCCTTCGCCAGCTCCATGTAGGGCAGACAGCCATGCTGAGTGTCCTCCATGCGCACACCGCGCTGTTGACTCAGCTGGTGTCGTTCATGGAGGGCATCTCATCGGGCATGTCTGACCTACAGAGGGGCAATAGGTCCATGGACTCCTCCCTGACGGCAGCAGTGTCCCTCCTCAAACGGTCCCTCACCCCTCCTGCCTCTGCTCCATCCACACTCCCCAGCACCTTACCCATCCCAGGCACACACACACTGGCACAGGCACACACCAGCACACACACATCCAGCACACTGACACACACGCCAATGACAAAACGCACACGCACGCACATTCAGGGGACTGAAGCCAGACTCACAGGGGATGGGGCCCTGGAACACACACACGCATCCACATGCACTGCGCAGTCCTCAGTTCCCTCTCCCTCCAAAGCACCCTCCCTTGCCTCACCTGCAACCCCAAAGTCACAGCAGCTCTTCCTCTGTGACCTCGGCCTCTTCCCCACCGATGAAGCTGCCCCAGCATCCCGGGGGAAGAGGAAGCCCACCCACACGGAGCAGAGTGCCCCTCGCCCCCGGACACCCTCCCCCAGGCGCAGACGGACTGAGGCCCCCACCCGCAAGTCCCCCGGAGTGCTAAGAGCAAGACCCCGCCACCGCCCTGCAGCTCAGGCACAAGGTCTCCGTCCTCCATCCCTCAGGCCCCCACTGCACAGGTGCCCCCACCACACCCTGCCCCAGGTTCCCCCACCCACAGATATACCATCCCCAAGAGGATCCGGCCTTCTCCCCCTGCCACTTGCTCTCCCAGCACCACACCCCCGCTGCGCTTGTCTGTGCCACTGATGTGGTGAGGGTGTCCTCCCCCTCTGTCCAACCCACCTTGCCTGTTCCCCATTCTCCTCCCCTGGAGGTAGGCACTGCAGTGGAGTCCACTACCGCCCTGTCTGACTTGGGCACTGCAGTGGCGGACCTGTCCACCCCATCTGCAGGGTCCACTGCAGTTGTGCCGGCACCCACGACATCTGAGTCATGCCCCCAGTTGTGCCGGCACACACCATGTCAGACACCTCCACTGCAGTTGTCAGTGGCTCTCCAGCACCCACCACCCCTTCCCTGACTCCCCCTGGTGAGCCCTGATCCTGTCCCTGCGGTGCCTGGCCTGCCCCCCGGTTGCCCCTCCTAGTGGATTGTCCCTGGTATTGTGCAGGCATGCGTAGGGTGACATCTGCCAGTGTCACCCTGTTTGAACTTTGACAATGGACTGGCCATTGGCCTTTGCTCTAATTTCTTCTGGACGTCGTTATCAAACAACACATATGCTGAATAAAGCAACTTTCTTTTCTCTAGTGCTCATGCTTCAGATGTACATGTTGTTGGTGCAGCTAACCATGCCCTTGCTGCAGTGATGGTGATATCTGGTCTCATGATTATGAAGTGTTACTGTGCAGGAACCCATGTGGTCCAGGGGAATGTGTCCTATCATGTGGTGTATCCATGTCATCAATAGCAGCATCTGAGGGTGTCATGTGTTCAGTATTTGGCAATGGGTTTCCTACTTACATTGGCAATTTCATATCTGTGGCTTCCACCCCTGCACATCTGTTGTGCCTGCCATCGTTGCATTTGTCTACTTCCCTGACCGTGTTGCCATCTCCAGTGGACATGCAGGTTTGGGCATCAATGGGGAGGGACTCATCCGTGTAGTCAGTGCAACATTGCTATACAAGTGTGTTGGATCTGTGCTGATGATTCCGTTGGCACATCCATGACCAGGCTGATGTGATGGGAGCCCTCATTTGGTGCTAATTGTTGATTGTGTGACCAAGTGCTCAGCTGACATGATGGGGCCCTACTGAGGCAACATATGGCACAGCTTTCCTCACACAGGAGTGGAGTCCCCTCATGGCAGTGTGTACACGTGTGACATTGCCTGCGCCCAAGGTGTGTGTTGTATGTGCATGTCTGTGTGTTCACTTCCATTCATCTGCGCATGCTGTGATCCCTAGTGTTGTACCTGTTTGTGATGCTTGCTGACTTGAGCTATGTTCCCCCAAAGTCTTCTCCCTGTGTTCTCTGTGATGTGGGTGCATGGCACATTACTGGTCATCAGGGTGTCACCCATAGGTGTGTTTGCTGTCAGGGCAGAGTTTGTGTGCAGACGCAGATGGGTCACAGTCAGGTTTCCCTTTGGCACTTGTTGTTTGCCCCTGTCATGTGATTTCCAGTTTGTGTTATCTTTCAGTGATTGTGACACGTTGTGTGTGTGACTGCTGGCACTCCTTAGGGTCCGGGCTGCAATGTTGGTTGTTGTCTATGTGTGTTCTTTGTGGGTGACCTTGGCTTCTTCATTGGTGTGTGACTGTGGCTGGGATCCCATTGGTCGGTGTGGTATTGCCGTCATGTCCATGTACAGCGTAGTGTGCAGTGTGTCAGACATTCAGGAGTCTTGTTGAGTGTCCATGTGTGATGTGTTTCTACACCTTGGTTCCCACCCACCACCCTGGAATAGTCATGGGTGCATGTGCAATGTCACCAGTGCATGTGTACTTCACTGCTGCACATTGTTGGAGGTCGAGGGTGTGGTCTTGAGTGTGTGCAGATGAGAGTTGTTGCCCGGCTAGGCCCCTGCCTCCATGTTGGCCTTGGCTTACTGGCCATGCTGATTGATTTGTGCTTGTGTAGGTGTGATGGTAGTTTGTTGCTCAGGACACCTGACTGTGGTTCACAGTGTGAACGACATTTAGCTTTGTCATCACAGTGGTATTTTTATTCAGCCCAGGGTCACCACATTGTGGGGGCCCTGGGGGTGGTGCTGTGGTGTGTCTGTGACTTGCTGTGTCAGTTGTTGTTCCTACGTGCCTGTGTGACATGTGTGTTTTGTGCTCCCTCTCACCTGTCAATGCCTGCTTGCCCACATAGGGGATTTGGATCCATGAGTTACCTTAGTGTGGCAGTGTATGCACATCTGTATGATTGGTATTCAGCTCTCCTCATGTGTTGTGTTGTTGCCTGGGGACACTGGCACCCCCACCCCTCACCTGCTGTGTATGATGACAGTGTTGGTCTGCCTGTTTGTGTTTGTGCATCTGCACCACTGCATTGGCATATCTTGGGTGTGCCATTGGCTGTATGTTGTTTGGTGTGTTTCCCCTGCTGTCCCTGGGACTCCTAGGTCATCGGTCAGCACAGTGATCATGGTTTGTGTGTCCCATTGCTGCCATGGTATGGTATCTGTTCACCTCACATCTGCTGTCTCCACAGGGTATCTGCATTTGTGTGCCCATTGGTGCAAATATGTGGTTCTGCATTCTGATGGTCACTTCTGTCATTGTGTCATTGATGACTGTTGACGGTCTCAGCCCCCATGGGTGTTGTTTGTCTGCACATGGCCAAAGGAATGTTTCATTTGCACTGCAGTATTTGGCTCCCCCAATTTATGTTGCAATGGGACACATACACTACTTTGCCACAGATGAGTTTTTGGTTCTGTGACCAGGAATGATCCATGCAGTTTGGCAGTTGCAGCTCTTTCTTTGTCAACAATTACCTTTTGGTCACTGTGATGATGAGGGTGTAGACCCCATTGCCACAATGGTCAAAATGTGCTTCAGCTATGGACCCCACACTTGCCTTTTGGTCACTGTGATGATGGGGGTTTAGTCCCCATTGCCACAATGGTCAAAATGTGCTTCAGCTATGGACCCCACACTTGCCTTTTGGTCACTGTGATGATGGGGGTTTAGACCCCATTGCCACAATGGTCAAAATGTGCTTCAGCTATGGACCCCACACTTACCTTGTGGTCACTGTGATGATGGGGGTTTAGGCCCCATTGCCACAATGGTCATGGGCTGCTTGCATTGTGGGTGCCACACACATATATGTGTGGCACATGTGCTAGGGGGTCACATTGTATGTTCAAAGTCATGTTCGGTGTTGTAGGCATTTGACACAGCCTGCTCACACGCTTGTCATGGTGGTGGGGGATGTCTTAATCTTGCATTCCCTAGGTTGTGGTGTGCTTGTTGTGTCATGCATTGTCCATCCTATGAGTGGGGGTGGTAGTAGTGGTAGGCATCCAGCCCCCTGGCTAAGGGTGGTAGTAGTGGTGGGCATCCTGCCCCCTGGCTAAGGGTGGTAGTAGTGGTAGGCATCCTGCCCCCTGGGTGAGGGTGGTAGTAGTGGTGGGCATCCTGCCCCCCTGGGTGAGGGTGGTAGTAGTGGTGGGCATCCTGCCCCCCTGGCTAAGGGTGGTAGTAGTGGTGGGCATCCTGCCCCCCTGGGTGAGGGTGGTAGTAGTGGTGGGCATCCTGCCCCCCTGGCTAAGGGTGGTAGTAGTGGTAGGCATCCTGCCCCCTGGCTAAGGGTGGTAGTAGTGGTAGGCATCCTGCCACCCTGGCTAAGGGTGGTAGTAGTGGTAGGCATCCTGCCCCCTGGCTAAGGGTGGTAGTAGTGGTGGGCATCCTGCCCCCCTGGGTGAGGGTGGTAGTAGTGGTGGGCATCCTGCCCCCCTGGCTAAGGGTGGTAGTAGTGGTAGGCATCCTGCCCCCCTGGCTAAGGGTGGTAGTAGTGGTAGGCATCCTGCCCCCTGGCTAAGGGTGGTAGTAGTGGTGGGCATCCTGCCCCCTGGCTAAGGGTGGTAGTAGTGGTAGGCATCCTGCCCCCTGGCTAAGGGTGGTAGTAGTGGTAGGCATCCTGCCCCCTGGCTAAGGGTGGTAGTAGTGGTAGGCATCCTGCCCCCTGGCTAAGGGTGGTAGTAGTGGTAGGCTTCCTGCCCCCTGGCTAAGGGTGGTAGTAGTGGTAGGCATCCTGCCCCCGTGGGTGAGGGTGGTAGTAGTGGTAGGCTTCCTGCCCCCTGGCTAAGGGTGGTAGTAGTGGTGGGCATCCTGCCCCCTGGCTAAGGGTGGTAGTAGTGGTAGGCATCCTGCCCCCCTGGGTGAGGGTGGTAGTAGTGGTGGGCATCCTGCCCCCTGGGTGAGGGTGGTAGTAGTGGTGGGCATCCTGCCCCCTGGCTAAGGGTGGTAGTAGTGGTGGGCATCCTGCCCCCCTGGGTGAGGGTGGTAGTAGTGGTGGGCATCCTGCCCCCCTGGCTAAGGGTGGTAGTAGTGGTAGGCATCCTGCCCCCCTGGCTAAGGGTGGTAGTAGTGGTAGGCATCCTGCCACCCTGGCTAAGGGTGGTAGTAGTGGTAGGCATCCTGCCCCCTGGCTAAGGGTGGTAGTAGTGGTGGGCATCCTGCCCCCCTGGGTGAGGGTGGTAGTAGTGGTGGGCATCCTGCCCCCTGGCTAAGGGTGGTAGTAGTGGTAGGCATCCTGCCACCCTGGCTAAGGGTGGTAGTAGTGGTAGGCATCCTGCCCCCCTGGCTAAGGGTGGTAGTAGTGGTAGGCATCCTGCCCCCTGGCTAAGGGTGGTAGTAGTGGTAGGCTTCCTGCCCCCTGGCTAAGGGTGGTAGTAGTGGTAGGCATCCTGCCCCCTGGCTAAGGGTGGTAGTAGTGGTAGGCATCCTGCCCCCCTGGCTAAGGGTGGTAGTAGTGGTAGGCTTCCTGCCCCCTGGCTAAGGGTGGTAGTAGTGGTAGGCATCCTGCCACCCTGGCTAAGGGTGGTAGTAGTGGTAGGCATCCTGCCCCCCTGGGTGAGGGTGGTAGTAGTGGTGGGCATCCTGCCCCCCTGGGTGAGGGTGGTAGTAGTGGTGGGCATCCTGCCCCCCCTGGCTAAGGGTGGTAGTAGTGGTAGGCATCCTGCCCCCCGTGGGTGAGGGTGGTAGTAGTGGTAGGCTTCCTGCCCCCCTGGCTAAGGGTGGTAGTAGTGGTGGGCATCCTGCCCCCCTGGCTAAGGGTGGTAGTAGTGGTAGGCATCCTGCCACCCTGGCTAAGGGTGGTAGTAGTGGTAGGCATCCTGCCCCCCTGGCTAAGGGTGGTAGTAGTGGTAGGCATCCAGCCCCCCCTGGGTTGGGGTGGTGGCGCGCATTCAGGCCCCTGTGTGCATATGTGGCATTGGTGATGGGCATCCCGCCCCTATGGTGCTGCTGTTGCTGGTGTAAGTATATTCAGATTCCCAGTGTATGTGTGTGATGTGTCGTGTACGTGTTGTATGTGTTTTGTGGTTGGTGTCTGACTTACCTTCTGCGCCGTACGCGTCCGTGCCTGTTCCGGTAGTAGATGTAGAATATTGGTATGATCGGGACGAAGGGATTCATGGTTGGTTCGTGTCGTTCGTCCTTCTCGTTGCTTCGCGTCGTCCTCGTCGCTTGGCTTCGTCCTCGTCGCTTCGCTTCGTCCTCGTCGCTTCGCGTCGTCCTCGTCGGTGCCGTGTTCGTCTCGTAGCCGTGGATCGTGTTGTGGCGCGATTCGGAGCTTATGTGCGCCTCTCCCGGATGCTTTGACGTGCCGTGCGTAGCGACGGGTTCGGCGCGTACGGAAGCGCATCGTACTTGTTTGGCCGGACGGGGCTGCATTTTCCCTTCCGTGCGACTCGATTCGGCGTTTCCGGATTCGCCTCGGTCGGAGAACAGGACCTGGTTTGGGTGAGTACGGCTCGGCCGGAATTTTTGCTGTTGTGCGCATCGTACTTGCTCGTTCGGTGTGCTGTACGGATCGGTCGGGAAACTGGCTTTCGCATGGCTTTTTTCCCGACCGAATAGTATTGGGTGCGCCTCTGACCGAGATCGGAATCGGCCCCATAATGTTGCTCTGAGTGGAGTAAGCACACGTGATGACAAGCTGACGTTTCAATGACATGGCCGCATCATATGATTTAAGGCGAGGCAGAGAATTTCAAGTAAAGTTCACATCAAGTATGTGTGCGCCTGTCAGTCAGTGGCATCTTTGCATTGCTTTTCATTTCTCACATGCTTGCATCCGCAGGCCGTCTTCCCTTTCTAGTCGTTCACCCTCAGCTATATTGCCACTGCTGAACCACTTTTTTTTTTCTTTAAAAGGATGAACTTTATTCACAGTGCTCTTTGCTTTGCCTCCCAAATGATAGTAAGGGCTTGGAGTTAACCTATGTGAGATGTGACAGCTTGTTTGTTGGGCCGCTAATGGCTGTTTCTGGTCCCCTGTTTCTTCCTGCCCGGTGCCTGCAGTGCAGCAACCCAACAGAGAAGTGTTGGCACTCTCTGATTTAAGGTATATCAGCCCTGGTGACAAGAGTTGGTACTGTCTGCTTTAAAGTATAGCAGCCCTGGTGAGAACCGTTGATAGTCTCTAATTGAAAGTATAGCTGTTCTGGTGAGAAGTGTTGGTACTCTCTGATTTAAAGTATAGCAGCCCTGGTGAGAACGGTTGGTACTGTCTTATTTAAGGTAGAGCAGCCCTGGTGAGAAGTGTTGGTACTCTGATTTAAAGTATGAAAATGCACCATTTGTCCACTCTTTTTTCTAAATTTTCTCGGGGGGAGAACCCCCCAGAACCCCCGCGTAGGTTGTTTGGGCTCGCTCGCTGCAGTGCAGTGCGACAATAATTTTACACCCCACCACTTTCAAATGCCACTGCTTATAAGTAACTCCTAAGGTAGGCCCTAAAAGCTCATAGGGCAGGGTGCATGGTACTTGAAAACTAGGACATGTGTTCTTAAGTTTAACACATCTTAACTGTGAAAAACTCCTAAAGTTGTTTTCTTCTGTTATAAGTAGGGCTCCCGGTTTTATGGTATTTATTTTTTTAACATTTCCGTCTGTATTTATCCATATTTATTTTTGGGCGATATTATTGGTATTTATCCATATTTATTTGGTGTTTTGCAAATAAACGGAGTCATAAAATGGTATATCTCCACATTTATTGAACTGATAAACATGCGCTCATACTTTACTGCCTGTCGCGTTTTAGCAAATTAAGCAGCGAAGTATACCAGAATACTACACCCACATGTAAATTTCTGCGTTATAGTACAAATATATCTTAACATATGCTTGTATTTAGGGAAATCTCAAACTGTTTTTTAACTGCCCATGCTGTCTATCTGCTCAGCTGTTGTCCTGGAATTCACAAAAAACAGCACGGAGAGTCGCCCACAAGTAGCAAAAATTTCCGTATTTTTCTGTTTTAAAAATAAATACAAACAGGAAACAGATTGTTTTCTGTCTGTATTTATCTGTAAAAATTCGTAAAAACGGAAAACTGGGACCCTTAGTTATAAGACTATCTCTCCCATAGTCTAACACTGAGTTACTTTATTACTCTTAATAAGTGATAACTTCAGTTTGGAACCAGATAGAGCAATGTTGTTTCCACTCAAATGAATTGTAATGTAAAATTCTCTTTACAGGTAAAGTTGGATTTTCAGCTCCTTTTCTGAAAATGCCACTCTTTGAAAGTTGACATTTGTCTGCCTAAACCAAATGTGCCTTTTTGTCAGTGTTCATGGTCACCTGACTGTGAATGGCTTTCCTGTCTTTTTTTTGTGAATTCCCTCAGACCTGGAACCAAAGGCCCTTGGGTGTGGGACAGGGTTTTTACCTCCTGAGCAGGATGTCGTGAAGTTGTATTCACCGTTCCTGAACTTCAAAGGGGGTGTCTTCAGGGCTTGCCCACTTCCTGCCTGACTTCTAAGGGCTGCCTGCCCTGCCACTGGCAGATGCAGCTCAAACCTAGGCCTTACCCTAGACAGGGCTAAAAAAATCCACTCACCCGCTCGCATTTGCGAGCCAGATTTAATTAGGATGAGCTATTTTTAGGTCCTACTCGCCCTTTCTGGCGAGTAGGAAGACAAACTGACTTTTGACCTCTGCCTCTGCAAGCAAAGCAAATGTGACAAGATAGAACGATTTAAAGGCATCTTTATTGCTCACAAAGTGAATGAGCAATAAGAATGCCTTTAAATCTTGTTAGCTTGTCACATTTGCTCGGCATTCAGCAACAGAGGCCAAGTGAACTACAGTTAGGTCGAGTAGATGTTTCAAGTTACTAGACCTGCAGGTCTAGTGTAATTTTTATGATTTTTCGAGCCCTGCTAGACAATTTGGAGTCAAACCCAGGAAAGGGGGAAGGTTAGACAAAGGGAGCATATCCCACCCACAGGCTAGCACTAGGGATAAAAGTGGCACATTCAGACCTTTTCATCAAAACATTCCTGGATATGTGGAAGATTCAGGATGACTGCCCTGCTGTCTGAAGAAGGAAGCCTGGACCTGCTTGCCTGAGCACTGCTTCTGGCTTCTGCTGTAGTGGGTCCTGATCCCAAAGAGGTCCCTAGGTTCTGGACTCGTGGCTGTCATCAGAGAATACTCCTCCTGAACTCAAGGTTAAGACACAGATGTTTTTGGCTCCTCGTGACTGCCAAGTGGCCTCTTTGCACTGAGAAACAACTACCCTCTATGACCATCAGCACGTAGTTCCAGCGAGACCTGCACTTCACGCCAACAGTGACAACCCATGACAACAGCCAATGCGAAACTCTAGCACCAAACAGCTCTTCTCGCCAAAACAGTGATCGTCGATAAAGCTTAACCTGCTCCTGACGCAGACAATGACCACCTTGTGGCCAACGTGACTGGCAGCTTTTTGCAGCATTTCCCAAGGCTCCCGAGATAAATGGTACTTCACTTGTGTGGATAGGCCTAGTGCACGTGACAGGAGACGGCCCAAAACGCAACATGGATACATGACAATTTTCCACTCAAAACGAACCCTTTTTTTGCAAAGTTGGTAGCTGTGGATTTTGGGCCCTAGCTCAGCCGGCTCCTAAAGAAACCTAGGGAAACCTTGCAAACTTGCACATTAATTTAAAACTAGATACCTGGGGAATCCAAGGTGGGGGGACTTGTGTGGCTCTCTCCAGGTTTGTTTATCCAGAATCCCTTGCAAACCTCAAACATTGACTAAAAAACAAATTTTCAGCACATTTCTGTGATGAAAAGTTCTGGAATCTGCAGGGATCTACAAATTTCTTCCACCCAGCATTTCCCTGAGTCTCCCGATAAAAAGGGTACTTGACTTGTGTGCGTAGGCCTAGTACCAGCGACAGGAAATGGCCTAAAACGCTACATAGCTATATCACATTTTTCAACTCAAAACTGACCCTATTTTCTGCACAGTGGGTAGCTGTGGATTTTGGGCCCTAGCTCATTTTTGAGAACTAGACGCCTAGGGGAATCCATAGTAGGGTAAATTGCATGACTCTCAGCAGGTCTTTTTACCCAGAATCCCTTGCAAACCTCAAGCCTTGACTGAAAACACACACTTTTTCCACATTTTTGTGATGGAAAGTTCTGGAATCTGCTGGGAGTCTTCCAAACAAAACGGTACCTAACTTGTGTGGTTAGGCTCAGTGCCTGAGACAGGCAACAGCCCAAACCGCAACATGAATACATCACATTTTTCCACTGATAACTGACCCTTTTTTTGCAGACTTCTGGAATCTGCAGGAATCCACAAAATTCCTGCCACCCTGCGTTACCCTATTTGTGCCGAAAAAAAGGCTACACCCCTTGTGCGACAAGGCCTAGTGCATGCGACAGGAGCGGAACAAAAAAAGGTCAATGTGAGCCCTTGCAAGGTGACTGGAACCCATGGTGGCCAGCCCCCACCCTTATATAAAAAAAAATCCCTGGAGTATAGCGGCCTTTCAGCCTCCCCGTGGGGCAGAAAGACTATTGCCCCATTTACTTGGGTTGGGGCATGGCTATACCCATGCTGGGCAGCCCCTGCCCCTATATTTTTATTTAAAAAAACAATCCCTATTGTCTAGTGGGCTTTCTGCCCCCCAAGGAGGGCAGCAAGACTGTTGCCCTATTTACTTGGGGTGGGGCATTGCCATGCCCATGTTGAGCAGCCCACACTCCTATATGTAAACAAAACTTCCCTGGTGTCCAGTGGGCTTTCTGCTCCCTCGGAGGGCAGATTGGGGGTAATTACCCCCATTTGCCTCCCCGGGGGGGCAGAAAGACTGCCTCATTTATTTGGGGTGGGGGCATGGCTATGCCCATGCTAGCAGCCCTCTCCCCTATATATGTATATTTTTCTTAATTCTGGTGTCTAGTGGGCATTCTGCCCCCGGTGGGTGCAGATCAAGGGTAATTGCCCCATCTGCCCCCCCCCCCCACCTGGGGGGGAGCATAAAGACTGAAATAATCAATTTCTCCCTGGGGGAGCACAAGCCCTTGTCCAAGGGGCCGCTCCCCCTATCCCTGGTTGCTAGTGGGTGGATCACTGCTTGGGGATTACTCTTCTGTGGCAATCCTCACAGAGGGATCCACTGAGCAGAGGTACTATTGGAAAAGGGAGATACTCCCCTTTCCAACGATACTGCTCCTATGAGAATTAGTGCTCAGGGGGCTAGGATATGCCTCAGAGCACTGATTCACTGAAAGTAAAACAAGCCCATCGGCTCGCTTTACTTTCACTTTTACTGAAATGACATCATCATTACAAGAAACAAAAAAAACAATCAGGCTATTCAGGAAGCTCTTCCCAAGCATCCTGATGAATAATAATAATAAAGGGCTCCCTCTGGTGCAGAGTACGGTAAACAGTCAAAATATCGAGTTTTTTATTTCGACCTACATTTATATCGAGTTGCAAATATCGTAGGGACAGAATATCGACATCGGTGACCAGAATATCGACCTGAAGGTAAGAAATATAGTTTTTGTAAATATCGAAGTTAGTAATATCGATAGTAAAAATATCGATGTTAATAATATCGATATTTATGTTAGTGTTATGTATTTTAGTATGTATTTTATATGTATGTGTTCTACATGTTTTGTTTTGTATTTTTTTTAAAATATATGTATTAATTGTTTAGAAGTTAGTAATTTTCTTTAAAGTAAATTTTGCGTTTTAGTACCGTAGCGGGTTGTGGGTTTATAGGGGAATAGGATGGGAAGTAATTTAATTATAGTAAATTAAATCATAATTTTTAGAAATTATTAATTATTTTTAATTAATTTTTGCATTTCAGTTCTGTAGCGGGTTGTGGGTTTATAGGGGAATAGGGTGGGAAGTAATTTATTTGTAATTAAGTAATTATTAATTTGTATTTATTGGTATTGATAATTAATTTATTGTTAATTAATTATTAATTGGTAATGAATTTTTATTAATTGATTAATTGCTAATTATATTAATTGTGTTAATTTTTATTGGAGCGGGTTGTGTGTTTATAGGGGAATAGGGTGGGAAGTAAATTAATTATAATAAATTAATTAATAATTTTTGATATTGATAATTAATTTATTGTTTATTAATTGATAATTAATTTTTATTACTTTAGTAATTGATAAATATATTAATTGTGTTAATTTAGTTTAGGAGCGGGTTGTGTGTTTATAGGGGAATAGGGTGGGAAGAAGTTTATTATAATTAAGTAATTATTTATTAATATTTATTGGTATTGATAATTAATTTATTGTTAATTAATTATTAATTGGCAATCAATTTTTATTAATTATACATTTTTTGGTATTGGTAATTAATTTGTTTATTAAATATTATTTGGTAGTTCATTTATATTAATTGATTAATTGCTAATTATATTAATTGTATTAAATTTTATGCAGAGTGGGTTGTGTGCTTATTGGGGAATAGGGTGGGAAGTAATTTAATGTTATTAAAGTCATTTTTAATTTTAATTTATTGGTATTTATAATTAATTTATTGTTAATTTATTGATAAATTATTATTTAATGTAAAAAATGTATTTAATTGATAAGTATGTTATTTTTAACCGCTACGCTATCCAACACTTTCCCTACTGTTGCACTCTTTGGAGTGGGAATAGTAATTTTTACCCCTACGCTATCCAACACTTTCCCTACTGTTGCACTCTGGAGTTGGAATATTAATTTTTACCCCTACTCTATCCAACACTTTCCCTACTGTTGCACAAACTGGAGTGAGAATAGTACTTTTAACCCTTTCGCTATCCAACACTTTCCCTACTGTTGCACTCTCTGGAGTGGGAATAGTCATTTTTACCCCTACGCTATTCAACACTTTCCCTACTGTTGGAATGTCTGGAGTTGGAATAGTAATTTTTACCCCTACTCTATCCAACACTTTCCCTACTGTTGCACTCTCTGGAGTGGGAATAGTAATTTGTATCCCTACGCTATCCAACGCTTTCCCTACTGTTGCACTCTCTGGAGTTGGAATAGTAATTTTTACCTCTACGCTATCCAACACTTTCCCTACTGTTGCACTCTCTGGAGTTGGAATAGTAATTTTTACCCCTACTCTATCCAACACTTTCCCTACTGTTGCACTTTCTGGAGTTGAAATAGCAATTATAACCGCTACGCTATCCAACGTTTTCCCTACTGTTGCACTCTCTGGAGTGGGAATAGTAATTTTGACCCCTATGCTATCCAACACTTTCCCTACTGTTGCAGTCTTCGGAGTGAGAATAGTAATTTTTTCCCCTCTGCTATCCAATATTTTTGTGTATTGGTTTAGTTAATGTTGTGTATAATTAATTTTAAAAATATTAAAAATATTGTAGTTTTTTAATTTGTTATATATATTTTTTATAATTTTTTTAATATTATTTTGTTTGTGTATATATGTATTTAGAATTTATAAAATGTTTTTAATAATTTACAAGTTATTAAATTAATTATTTATGAATATTATTAAGTATATATATTATATTTTATATGTATAATTTATTTTAACATATGTATTAGTTATTAATTTTTAAACATTTTTAAATATTTTTAACTATGTTTATTTTAATTATATGTATTATTTACTTTATTTTACACTATTTTTTTAAGATTTAAAAAACCGATATTTTTACAACGATATTTTTGACATCGATATTTTTTCTCGATATTTTTGTACTTACCATTATGTAGATAGGATGTCGATATTCTTGACTTCGATATTTTTGTCACGATATTTTTGTACTCAATATTTTGTCAGTGATTCGCAGAGTACCAGGGGGGCCTTTATAACCTTATCCAGTGTCAGCCAATGTCCGACACCCACACTGGGGAGGGGGTGCGGCCGACTGCCACACTAAAGGGATTAAGGGGGCTAAGAGCCCACCCATTACTTACCTTTACTTACTATTGTTTGTCTCCCACGTCACTCTCGTTTTCTTGCATCCTATTGGTCGGAGACTCCTCCTCGCCTCTGGTTTCCTCCTGGACTTCAGTCTTCATCCCTGCTGTGGAGGCTTTACCAAGTACTGCTTCCTGTGGCCAGGTTCCTTCCTATGGCCGCATGCTCCTTCAGGTACTCTTTTTTTTTTTTTTCTTGTTTACTTTTCGGCATGCAGTTTTAAACCCTTCTCCTGCTCTCTATTGGGTCACCCTCCCAACCCTCCTCACCACCCTCTATGATGTAAATTCTCCCCCCTTCCTGCCGTCCATCTTTTTAACCCACCGTTCCCCTGCTGCCCATTCTTTTTAAAACATCACCCCACTCCCCCCAACACTACCTCTTTAACCCACTGCTCTGCCTCCCACTACATATTCTTTGTTTTCCACCCTCCTCCCTCTTGTTGCTTGACACCCACAACCCCACCGCACCGTTTTAATTCATATAACACAGCAGCACGGGCTGCTGTCTAATATGGCTCAAAGTAAATGAAAACATAGTGCTTTGGCACGCCCAGCATTAACCGCATCATAGCCCTTTGTTTTTCTTTCCTTTAAGCCTTGTTGCACAGTAGCCCTCGGTGCTGTGCAACATCTTTAAAAAACATTAACATAGCTAAGAAGCTCACAGGTGTGGCGCTGCGGCCAGGGCGACTGACACCGCGGCCAGTGCGACTGACACCGGACGCTGTGGCTCACGGTTCGATCCCCGGCACCGGTGGCAGGTCAGCCCAGCACCATGTGACTCTGGGCAATAGCTCGCTTAATCTTCCCGACGGCCCCCAGCGCCGGGATACCTTCGGGTAGCTGTGCGCTTTACAAATACTGGATTTACATTTACATGGAGCTATTTGGCTTTGTTAAAGTTTGTTGAAAATGTTCAATAGCACCGTGGCTGCTATGCAACATGGCTTAACCCGTTCCGTGCGCGCGTCGGCCAACGGCCGTCGCGAGCACTACCTCGCTAGTGCTGCTCACGTCCGTTGGCCGACGCGGCCCCGCCCACTCAATAGAACTCCCGCACCGCGGCGGAATTTGCGCCGCGGTTAAGGAGTTAAAGTAAACAAAAAAAGTCTACGACACAGTCAATGCTAGCCGCACCATAGCGCTTTGTTTTTATTTACTTTGAGCTATGTTGGACAGCAGCTGCTGTGCAGCATCTTTACTCATTCTCTATTTACCTAAACCTTTTTCCTGAATACCATTTCAACAAAGCAAACTAACAGTTACAAACAAGAGAGCTTATCAGTACCCTTGGGGAGTTACTTCCTACCGGAATATACCAGCACCGTTAGAACTGCTCCATTGGAAGCACGTTTAAAGTGACTATAAGGTGCATTATGGAACACTAATAATAGTTCTACTTCAATAGTTTGTCATTTTTAGACATGGTAATACTGTCTGGGCAAATATTTCACCTTATTTGTACCAGTGTAACAACCAAATGCAGAAATAAGCAACTGAAAGATGACCAGTTAACCTTCGAGAAGGGCCTCCCATGACATGCGAACACTCGTGGACATGTTTTTAGTAACTTTTGATCCTTTTGAGCTAGAAACAATTTTTTTTTTGTTAAAATCTACAGATTATGCAGCAGATGATGGATTATGTAGCAGATGCGGCAAATCCATAATTATGTGAAAAAGCTGCGGCAGCAGAATAGCATGATTCAGTGAACCTAGTTATATTCC
>CAWUFW010027599.1:0-25886 GCA_963921515.1 Calotriton arnoldi | reverse complement strand
CTTTAACCCATGCTCCAAATCTTGAGTTTTGGCTCCCTAAGGCCTGTGTTGTCTTGCTCCGCTGCTCCTGCAGGTGTAAGATCGCGCCCTCCGCTTGTGAGCCCCGTGCCTGCTTTGTCTGCTCTCCCCTCTGTTTTTCCTTTCTGTGCTGCCCTCGCCTGGCCCCACTGTTGTTGTGCCCGTGATTTTGTCTGCTCTCCCCCTGTTTTCCTTTCTGTGCCCCTGCTGCCCCACTGTTGTTGTGCCGTGATTTTGTCTGCTCTCCCCCTGTTTTCCCCTTTCTGTGCCCCTCGCTGCCCCCATTGTTGTTGTGCCCGTGATTTGTCTCTCTCCCCCTGTTTTTCCTTTCTGTGCCCCTCGCTGCTCCCACTGTTGTTGTGCCCGTGATTTTGTCTGCTGTCCCCTGTTTTTCCTTTCTGTGCCCGCTGCTCCGCTCTGTTGTTGTGCCCTGTGATTTTGCCTGCCTCCCCTGTTTTCCTTTCTGTGCCCCTACGCTGCCCCACTGTTGTTGTGCCCGTGATTTTGTCTGCTGTCCCCTGTTTTCTCCTTTCTGTGCCCCTACGCTGTCCCACTGTTGTTGTGCCCGTGATTTTGTCTGCTGTCCCCCTGTTTTCCTTTCTGTGTCCCTCGCTGCCCCACTGTTGTTGTGCCCGTGATTTGTACTGCTGCCCCCTGTTTTTCCTTTCTGTGCTCCTGCGCCTGCCTCCACCTGTTGTTGTGTCCTCGTGATTTTGCCCTGCTCGTCCCCCTGTTTTTCCTTTCTGTGCCCCTCGCTGCCCCACTGTTGTTGTGCCCGTGATTTTGCCTGCTCTCCCCTGTTTTCCTTTCTGTGGCCCCCTCGCTGCCCCACTGTTGTTGTGGCCCGTGATTTTGCCTGCTCTCCCCTGTTTTCCTTTCTGTGCCCCTCGCTGCCCCACTGTTGTTGTGCCCGTGATTTTGTCTGCTGTCCCCCTGTTTTTCCTTTCTGTGCCCCTCGCTGCCCCACTGTTGTTGCTTGCCCGTGATTTTGCCTGCTCTCCCCTGTTTTCCTTTCTGTGCCCCTCGCTACCCCACTGTTGTTGTGCCCGTGATTTTGTCTGCTCTCCCCCTGTTTTCCTTTCTGTGCCCCCGCTGCCTCTCGCCACTCCCGCCGCTGCGTTCCTGCGGCCCCGCCCCTGACTGCCCATTCGCTGCCCCTGCCTCCCGCCTCCCAGCTGCTCCTCCCTCCCACCTCCCCATAAATGGCGGCCGCTGCGCGCCTGTGCGCCCGCTGGCCAACGCGCGGCGCCGCCTAAGGCAAGCACCGTCTGCGCCCGTCCGCGACTGGACCGCGCCCAGCGCCAGAACCCTGGAACCCACCAACGCAGACACTACTCGACGGACACTACTGACGCCGCCACACTCCACCGCACTCAATGCCAGGCCGGACCCCTGCCTGCTACCGGGCCTCACCGAGAGCGCACCCACGGACCCTTCGCCTGCCAAGCCCGCCGATTCACCTGCCCCCGGACGTGCACCACCTCCGCCAAGTCGAGCAACAGCAGCAACCACCTGAAATGCCATCCTGCTGAACACCCGCTCCGTCACAGGCACGCCGTGGAGACTCTGGGACCTGCTCGGCGCAACAGCACCGGACATCGCCTTCCTCACCGAGACCTGGATGAACGCCTCCTCAGCGCCCGACATCGCCATAGCCATCCCGGATGGATACAAGATCACCCGGAAGGACCGCGTCAACCAGACGGGAGGAGGCATCGCCATCGTACACAAGAACACCATCCGCATCTCGACTAACTCCGGCGAGACCTTCTCCGCCGCCCGAACACCTACACTTCCAGATACACACTGACCCCAAGACCACCCTCCGAGGCACCCTCATCTACAGACCCCCGGGACCACGCACACTATTCAGCGAGGACATCGCAGACTTCATCAGCCCGCACGCCATGCCCTCAGCCGACTACATCCTCCTAGGGGACCTCAACTTCCACCTGGAGAACAACAACGGACAGAAACACCACCAGCCCTGCTGGACAACCTCGCCAACCTCGGACTCAAGCAACCTGGTGAACCACGCCCACCCACTACGCCGGCCACACGCTGTGCCACTGTCTTCTCGTCCAGCAAGCACATCTCCTTCAGCCACGCCACCGGACTCCACTGGACCGACCACAGCTGCGTCCACTTCAGCTTCAGAAAGACTGCAGACCCACCACCACCCGCAGCAGGCTCCCCGTGGAGCTGGAGCAAGATCACCGCCGAGCAGCTCACCGCCTCCCTCAGCCCGAGAACACACCCACCAACCACAACGGGACCTAGGCGAAGCAGCCAGCCAACCTCGCCAAGTGGCTGACCAGCCCTGCGCCCGGCGACCTCGCACCTACTAAAAAACCCTCCCAGCAGACCCGGAAGCAAGAAAACCCCTTGGTTCTACTTGCGAACTCAAGGAATCCAAGAAGAACTGCCGCACTCTCGAGAAAACCTGGCGACTCGACCAGACCACAGACAACAGGACCGCCCTCAAGCACGCCACCCGCAAACACCACCAGCTGATCCGTGCCACCAGAAGTCGGCACTCAAAGAACGACTGGACAACAACGCCCATGACAGCAAGGAACTTTTCAGCATCGTCCAAGAGTTCTCCAACCCCAGCGCCGGAAGCTCGTGACATCACCCCCTCGCAAGACCTCTGCAACTCACTCTCGCGCTTCTTCCACCGCAAGATCACCGACATACACAACAGCTTGGCGCATCAAACAACGCACCCTACCGCTGAACCACGCCCGCCACCTACCACCCTCTGCAACTGGACCCCGATCAGCACCGAAGACACCACCACGCACGATGAACTCCATCCACTCCGGATCACCAACCGACCCCTGCCCACACACGTCTTCCAGCAAAGCCCGACGCCACCATCGCACCCCATCCTCCGGGACATCATCAACTCCTCCTTCCACACCGCCACCTTCCCGGAGAGCTGGAAGCACGCCGGGCTTACCGCCCTCCTGAAGAAACCAGCGGCGGACCCCACCGACCTCAAGAACTACCGTCCCATCTCGCTCCTTCCAGTTTCCAGGCCAAAGTCATCGAGAAGACCGTCAACAGACAGCTTGCCGCCTTCCTCGAGACGAATGGATCCCTCGACCCCTCGCAGTCCGGGTTTCGGGCCCAACCACAGCACCGAGACCGCCCTTATCGCAGCCACCGACGAGCATCAGAGGCCTAACCGACAGCGAGGAAACAGCTGCCCTCATCCTCTTGGACCTCTCTGCGGCGTTCGACACCGTCTGCCACTGCACCCTAGTGAAGCGCCTCAGCAACATCGGAATCCGAGAGAGCACTGGAATGGATCATCTCGTTCCTCGCCGGGAAGAACCCAGAGAGTCCGCCTCCCCCGTTCAGATCCGAAGCCACAGAAGTCATCTGCGGCGTTCCATGAGGATCCTCACTCAGCCCCAACCCTCTTCAACGTCTCGCATGGCCCCCTCGCAGCCATGTGCGCCGAGCACCAACCTCAACATCATCTCCTACGCTGGCGACACCCAGCTGATCCTCTCCTCTACCAACGACCCCACCACCCAGAGCCAACCTACGACGGGATGAGAGACGTCGCCGACTGGATGAGGAACAGCCGCCTTAAGCTGAGCTCAGATAAGGCGCAAGTCCTCATCCTGGGCTCATCACCCTCCGCCTGGGGCGACTCCTGGTGGCCCCCGGCCCCCTGGGCACCGCGCCCAAGCCAACGGACCACGCCACGCTAACCTGGGCTTCATCCTGGACTCCTCCTGTCGATGACCAGACAAGTCAACGCCGTGCGTCTCATCTTCATGCTTCAACCACCCTGCGCATGCTCCACAAGATCTTCAGATGGATCCCCACTGAAGCCAGGAAGACCCGTCACCCAGGCACTCGTCACCAGCCGACTGGACTATGGGAACACCCTCTGCGCCGGAACCACAGCCCAAACTTCAAAAGAGACTCCAGCGCATCCAGAACGCCTCCGCCCGGCTCATCCTGGACATCCCCCGACACAGCCACATCACCGTGTACCTGAAAGACCTGCACTGGCTCCCCGTCAGCAAGAGAATCACGGTTCAGACTCTCACCCACGCACACAAGGCCCTCCACGACCTGGGCCCAAAGTGCCTCAACGACCGCATGACCTTCTACACGCCCACACGCCAGCTACGATCCAACCAGCCACGCCTCGCCACCGTGCCACGCATCCATGCAGAACCACCGCCGGAGGAGGATCCTTCTCCTACCTGGCAGCCAAGACCTGGAACTCCCTCCCCACTCACCTTGGCCGAACCCAGGACCATCTCTCATTCAGGAAGCAGCTCAAGACCTGGCTGTTCGAGCAGTAACTTCACCCCTCCCCAGCGCCTGAGACCCTCCCCGGTGAAGTAGCGCACTCTCATAATATATATAGATTGATTGATTAGATTGATTGATTGAAAATGACTATAAACATGCTCATTTTAGCTCCAAAAGTGATGATCCACATCCGAAAGTCAGAATTAGTTGAAAGATGCAATATTTCAAAACGGACCATTTTGGTCCTCTCAGAGCCATTTCCTCAGGTCGCGGGTCATCGATCGTTTTGCATGAAAAATCGGACTCTCTCGCTTGAACATGATTTAACTCTAAATGTTGTTTATATCACTTCCCGCAGTGAATAAACATGTTTTAAGGCCTCGAAGGGAGCATTTGGGTCATTGTAATTCACTTTTACCCATGCTCCAAATCTTGAGTTTTGGCTCCCTAGAAGCATGAAAATGACTATAAACATGCTCATTTTAGCTCCAAAAGTGATGATCCACATCCGAAAGTCAGAATTAGTTGAAAGATGCAATATTTCAAAACGGACCATTTTGGTTCTCTCAGAGCCATTTCCTCAGGTCGCGGGTCATCAATCGTTTTGCATGAAATATCGGACTCTCTCGCTTGAACATGATTTAACTCTAAATGTTGTTTATATCACTTCCCGCAGTGAATAAACATGTTTTAAGCCCTCGAAGTGAGCATTTGGGTCATTTTTATTCACTTTTACCCATGCTCCAAATCTTGAGTTTTGGCTCCCTAGAAGCATAAAAATGACAATAAACATGCTCATTTTAGCTCCAAAAGTGATGATCCACATCCAAAAGTCAGAATTAGTTGAAAGATGCAATATTTCAAAACGGACCATTTTGGTTCTCTCAGAGCCATTTCCTCAGGTCGCGGGTCATCAATCGTTTTGCATGAAAATATTGGACTCTCTCGCTTAAACATGAATTTAACTCTAAATGTTGTTTATATCACTTCCAGCAGTGAATAAACAAGTTTTAAGCCCTCGAATTGAGCATTTGGGTCATTGTAATTCACTTTTACCCATGCTCCAAATCTTGAGTTTTGACTCACTAGAAGCATGAAAATTACTATAAACATGCTCATTTTAGCTCCAAAAGTGATGATCCACATCCGAAAGTCAGAATTAGTTGAAAGATGCAATATTTCAAAACGGACCATTTTGGTCCTCTCAGAGCCATTTCCTCAGGTCGCGGGTCATCGATCGTTTTGCATGAAAATTCGGACTCTCTCGCTTAAACATGAATTTACTCTATATGTTGTTTATATCACTTCCCGCAGTGAATAAACATGTTTTAAGCCCTCGAAGTGAGCATTTGGGTCATTTTTATTCACTTTTACCCATGCTCCAAATCTTGAGTTTTGGCTCTCTAGAAGCATAAAAATGACTATAAACATGCTCATTTTAGCTCCAAAAGTGATGATCCACATCCGAAAGACAGAATTAGTTGAAAGATTCAATATTTCAAAACGGACCATTTTGGTCCTCTCAGAGCCATTTCCTCAGGTCATCAATCGTTTTGCATGAAAAATCGGACTCTCTCGCTTAAACATGAATTTACTCTTGATGTTGTTTATATCACTTCCTGCAGTGAATAAACACATTTTAAGCCCTCGAATTGAGCATTTGGGTCATTTTAATTCACTTTTACCCATGCTCCAAATCTTGAGTTTTGGCTCCCTAGAAGCATGAAAATGACTATAAACATGCTCATTTTAGCTCCAAAAGTGATGATCCACATCCGAAAGTCAGAATTAGTTGAAAGATGCAATATTTCAAAACGGACCATTTTGGTCCTCTCAGAGCCATTTCCTCAGGTCGCGGGTCATCAATCGTTTTGCATGAAATATCGGACTCTCTCGCTTGAACATGATTTAACTCTAAATGTTGTTTATATCACTTCCCGCAGTGAATAAACATGTTTTAAGGCCTCGAAGGGAGCATTTGGGTCATTGTAATTCACTTTAACCCATGCTCCAAATCTTGAGTTTTGGCTCCCTAGGAGCCTGTGTTGTCTGCCCGCTGCTCCTGTAGGTAAGATCGCCCTCCGCTTGTGGCCCCGGTGCCCGTTTTTGTCTGCTCTCCCCCTGTTTTTCCTTTCTGTGCCCCTCGCTGCCCCACTGTTGTTGTGCCCGTGATTTTGTCTGCTCTCCCCCTGTTTTTCCTTTCTGTGCCCCTCGCTGCCCCACTGTTGTTGTGCCCGTGATTTTGTCTGCTCTCCCCTGTTTTTCCTTTCTGTGCCCTCGCTGCCCCATTGTTGTTGTGCCCGTGATTTTGTCTGCTCTCCCCTGTTTTTCCTTTCTGTGCCCCTCGCTGCCCCACTGTTGTTGTGCCCGTGATTTTGTCTGCTGTCCCCTGTTTTTCCTTTCTGTGCCCCTCGCTGCCCCACTGTTGTTGTGCCCGTGATTTTGCCTGCTCTCCCCTGTTTTTCCTTTCTGTGCCCCTCGCTGCCCCACTGTTGTTGTGCCCGTGATTTTGTCTGCTGTCCCCTGTTTTTCCTTTCTGTGCCCCTACGCTGCCCCACTGTTGTTGTGCCCGTGATTTTGTCTGCTGTCCCCCTGTTTTCCTTTCTGTGTCCCTCGCTGCCCCACTGTTGTTGTGCCCGTGATTTTGTCTGCTGTCCCCTGTTTTTCCTTTCTGTGCCCCTCGCTGCCCCACTGTTGTTGTGCCCGTGATTTTGTCTGCTGTCCCCTGTTTTTCCTTTCTGTGCCCTCGCTGCCCCACTGTTGTTGTGCCCGTGATTTTGCCTGCTCTCCCCCTGTTTTTCCTTTCTGTGCCCCTCGCTGCCCCACTGTTGTTGTGCCCGTGATTTTGCCTGCTCTCCCCCTGTTTTTCCTTTCTGTGCCCCTCGCTGCCCCACTGTTGTTGTGCCCGTGATTTTGTCTGCTGTCCCCCTGTTTTTCCTTTCTGTGCCCCTCGCTGCCCCACTGTTGTTGTGCCCGTGATTTTGCCTGCTCTCCCCCTGTTTTCCTTTCTGTGCCCCTCGCTACCCCACTGTTGTTGTGCCCGTGATTTTGTCTGCTCTCCCCTGTTTTCCTTTCTGTGCCCCCGCTGCCTCTCGCCACTCCCGCCGCTGCGTTCCTGCGGCCCCGCCCCCTGACTGCCCATTCGCTGCCCCTGCCTCCCGCCTCCCAGCTGCTCCTCCCTCCCACCTCCCCATAAATGGCGGCCGCTGCAGCGGCGCGCGCCGCTGGCGCGCCGCTGACGGCGCGCGCCTAAGGCAAGCCCGTCTGCGCCCGTCCGCGACTGGACCGCGCCCAGCGCCAGAACCCCTGGAACCCACCAACGCAACACTACTCGACGGACCTACGACGCCGCCACACTCACCGCACTCAATGCCGGCCGGAACCCTGCCTGCTACCGAGCCTCACCGAGACGCACCCACGGACCCTTCGCCTGCCAAGCCTGCCGATTCACCTGCCCCCGGACGTGCACCACCTCCGCCAAGTCGAGCAACAGCAGCAACCACCTGAAATGCATCCTGCTGAACACCCGCTCCGTCCACAGGCACGCCGTGGAACTCTGGGACCTGCTCGACGCAACAGCACCGGACATCGCCTTCCTCACCGAGACCTGGATGAACGCCTCCTCAGCGCCCGACATCGCCATAGCCATCCCGGATGGATACAAGATCACCCGGAAGGACCGCGTCAACCAGACGGGAGGAGGCATCGCCATCGTACACAAGAACACCATCCGCATCTCGACTAACTCCGGCGAGACCTTCTCCGCCCGCCCGAACACCTACACTTCCAGATACACACTGACCCCAAGACCACCCTCCGAGGCACCCTCATCTACAGACCCCGGGACCACGCACACTATTCAGCGAAGACATCGCAGACTTCATCAGCCCGCACGCCATGCCCTCAGCCGACTACATCCTCCTAGGGACCTCAACTTCCACCTGGAGAACAACAACGACAGAAACACCACCGCCCTGCTGGACAACCTCGCCAACCTCGGACTCAAGCAACTGGTGAACACGCCCACCCACTACGCCGGCCACACGCTTGACCACCGTCTTCTCGTCCAGCAAGCACATCTCCTTCAGCCACGCCACCGGACTCCACTGGACCGACCACAGCTGCGTCCACTTCAGCTTCAGAAAGACTGCGACCCACCACCACCCGCAACAGGCTCCCGCCGGAGCTGGAGCAAGATCACCGCCGAGCAGCTCACCGCCTCCCTCAGCCAGAACACACCCACCAACACAACGGACCCAAGCGAAGCAGCCAGCAACCTCGCCAAGTGGCTGACCGCCTGCGCCGACGACCTCGCACCACTAAAAACCCTCCCAGCAGACCCGGAAGCAAGAAAACCCTTGGTTCTACCAACGAACTCAAGGAATCCAAGAAGAACTGCCGCACTCTCGAGAAAACCTGGCGACTCGACCAGACCACAGACAACAGGACCGCCCTCAAGCACGCCACCCGCAAACACCACCAGCTGATCCGTGCCACCAAGAAGTCGGCACTCAAAGAACGACTGGACAACAACGCCCATGACAGCAAGGAACTTTTCAGCATCGTCAAAGAGTTCTCCAACCCCAGCGCCGGAAACAACGACATCACCCCCTCGCAAGACCTCTGCAACTCACTCTCCGCGTTCTTCCACCGCAAGATCACCGACATACACAACAGCTTCGACGCACAAACAACGCACCCTACCGCCGAACCAACGCCCGCCACCACCACCCTCTGCAACTGGACCCCGATCAGCACCGAAGACACCACCCGCACGATGAACTCCATCCACTCCGGATCACCAACCGACCCTGCCCACACCACGTCTTCAACAAAGCCGACGCCACCATCGCACCCCATCTCCGGGACATCATCAACTCCTCCTTCCACACCGCCACCTTCCCGGAGAGCTGGAAGCACGCCGAGCTTACCGCCCTCCTGAAGAAACCAACGGCGGACCCCACCGACCTCAAGAACTACCGTCCCATCTCGCTCCTTCCGTTTCCGGCCAAAGTCATCGAGAGACCGTCAACAGACAGCTTGCCGCCTTCCTCGAGACGAATGGATCCCTCGACCCCTCGCAGTCCGGGTTTCGGGCCAACCACAGCACCGAGACCGCCCTTATCGCAGCCACCGACGACATCAGAACCCTAACCGACAACGGGAAACAGCTGCCCTCATCCTCTTGGACCTCTCTGCGGCGTTCGACACCGTCTGCCACCGCACCCTAGTGAAGCGCCTCAGCAACATCGGAATCCGAGAGAAAGCACTGGAATGGATCATCTCGTTCCTCGCCGGAAGAACCCAGAGAGTCCGCCTCCCCCGTTCAGATCCGAAGCCACCGAAGTCATCTGCGGGCGTTCCACAAGGATCCTCACTCAGCCCAACCCTCTTCAACGTCTACATGAGCCCCCTCGCAGCCATCGCACGCCGACACAACCTCAACATCATCTCCTACGCCGACGACACCCAGCTGATCCTCTCCCTCTGCCGACCCCACCACCGCCAGAGCCAACCTACACGACGGGATGAGAGACGTCGCCGACTGGATGAGGAACAGCCGCCTTAAACTGAACTCAGACAAGACGGAAGTCCTCATCCTGGGCTCATCACCCTCCGCCTGGGACGACTCCTGGTGGCCCCCGGCCCCTGGGCACCGCGCCCAAGCCAACGGACCACGCACGCAACCTGGGCTTCATCCTGGACTCCTCCCTGTCGATGACCAGACAAGTCAACGCCGTCTCATCTTCATGCTTCAACACCCTGCGCATGCTCCGCAAGATCTTCAGATGGATCCCCACTGAAACCAGGAGGAGCCGTCACCCAGGCACTCGTCACCAGCCGACTGGACTATGGGAACACCCTCTGCGCCGGAACCACAGCCAAACTTCAAAGAGACTCCAGCGCATCCAGAACGCCTCCGCACGACTCATCCTGGACATCCCCGACACAGCCACATCACCGTGCACCTGAAAGACCTGCACTGGCTCCCCGTCAGCAAGAGAATCACGTTCAGACTCCTCACCCACGCACACAAGGCCCTCCACGACCTGGGCCCAAAGTACCTCAACGACCGCATGACCTTCTACACGCCCACCACGCCAGCTACGATCAACCAGCCACGCCCTCGCCACCGTACCACGCATCCGCAGAACCACCGCCGGAGGAAGATCCTTCTCCTACCTGGCAGCCAAGACCTGGAACTCCCTCCCCACTCACCTTCGGCGAAGCCAGGACCATCTCTCCTTCAGGAAGCAGCTCAAGACCTGGCTGTTCGAGCAGTAACTTACCCCCTCCCCAGCGCCTTGAGACCTCGGGTACTCACCGGGAGGGCTCTCAAGCACATCCCAAAGGAAAGAATGGTCTGCTCAGTGGCTCAGTGTGAGCCTGAAAGAAGATGATCCTAAATTACCCAAAGTAGTGAGAGATCAATCCACTTCACAGGCTCAAATCGGCTGATGGTGAGATGCGTGGCGGCGTAACTGGTGATATGGCATGGCGTGAAACAGTCGGCGATTCTCTTGCTGGCGAGAGGTGGCTGCCAGGTCTCACTCGGGTATGCTGGCGTACCGTACGAGCTGGCATGGTTTCGGCAGAGGAAATGTTCCATGAGTCAGTAGACAGAATGCCTGGTGGCGATGCTCACCAGTGAAGTCTGAAGATAACTAGCGAGGCTATGCAGTGTTGAAGCATGAGGCTGAGGCAGCGTTGACTACTTGATGCATCGGTAGAAGAGTATGGCCAGATTGCGTGCGTGTCACAGCTGAGCGACTATGGCGCCGTGTGGCCCGGATCAACAAAGTCTTATCGATTCAAGCGGCTCGGCGGCGTCTCTACCAAATCACGTAAACTTCGGAGGTTGGCTCTGGCGTAGTGAGGAGGATCGGCTGGGTAGCTGCGTCGCGTAGAAGGTGATGTTTGAGGCGTGACGTCGTGGGTTGAAGAAGATGTCGCGTGAGCGCGCAGATGACGAGCAACCGAAGATCGTGGGTTATTTCGGCGGCGCGGCTGGGATCCATTCCAGTAATATGCCGATTCGATATTACTGGCGCTTCGCAAGTGATGACTGGCATTCTGTCGGCGCTCAGAAGACCATTGTAACCAGTTGTGCCGAACTTCCGTTTCTTCCAGGCTCGAAAGTCCGAGGTAAAATCTCGAGGAAAAAGCGTGCTTTATCTGTAATGGCCTTCTCGTTCGGCTATAGCGAAAAGCGGAGCGATGATCTTGAGTCGCCGTGGCGGGGCGGCGTGCTCCGGGTGGCGTCAAATTACGAAATGAATGCGATCATTATCGTGCTGTTGAGCGTGATGGCGAAGATGGAATCGACAGATGAGTTCTCGTCGCGGTAATGTCTTCGACCGCTGACTCAAATCCCGTACGGAAAGTGATGACGGCGTGGCAGCTAATCCGGCGCCAAATGCGGTCGTGCTATTGTATGTCGGTGACGATCACTGAATGGAAGAAGCAGCGTGAAATGCGAGATACGAAGATGCTAACCCCGGCGCTGATATCGTGACTCGGCGGCGGTGGCGATGAGATTCGCTTCTATGCGGGCGTTATTGGTCGTTCTTTGATGCCGACGTGGCGATCAGCTGGTGATTCTGTTGTCGTGATGCCGATCGGAAGTGCGGAACTGCGGATTCATGGTCGTTGATGAACCAGGATTTGCGCTTCGTAGGAGGTTTTTAGTGGTGCGGCGACCAAACGGCGGCGACCCTGGCTGCCGTTTGGTCATATTATTCCCGGCGAAGGAGATGGCTGCCGGCGTACTCAGCGACCTGATTAGCGAGTGGTGTGGGCGTGCTCTGGCGTGAGCGCGGCGCGATCATTATTGAAGAATATTAACGCTGAGCAGAAAAACTGTGGAGAACGCTGTAGCGCGAGTGAGTGAAGCGTGGTCGGGTGCGGCGACCATCTTTGAAGTGTTAACCGTTGTATTCTCGGGTGGGGGTGAGTCTACAGGAGGATAGCTGATAAACGAAGAGCGCTGGCGTCTTGTCTGCGATAATCTTAAAGCTGAATAGTGTGCATGTCCGAAGATTTCCGAGAACGATAAGCGAAGTCGTAGGTGACCACGGCGGCAGAAGAAGCGTCTGTCGAGCCGAGTCGAGATGCCGGTGTGACTGCTAATGCGATGGCGATACTCTCCCGTCTGTGGCGATCCTTCAGTATTAACATCCATCGGGATAACCTGGCGACTGTCGGCGCGAGCGGCGTTATCCGAAATGGCGATAATCGTGCTGTGCGTCGGCAGATCTTCCGCGGTCTCGATGATCGCTGGTCAGTGATTACTGGAGATGATACCATCGTATGGCGCGAAAGTCGTTAGTGCGTCTGAGCACGACGGGGACTTCACGACACGCGCATTGAGTATCGCGGTGGTATTGGCGATATGGTGTAGTAGTCTGGCGAAGCTATCAGTACGGCGCCGAGCAGGCTTGCTAGCAAGCGGCAGCCGGTGGCGCCCGGCTGGCGACACGCGACGCTCGGGGAGCGACGTACTGAAGCAATGAGCGCGGCGGCTGCGAACACAGCGGCATGAAAATGTTGCTAGCTGGCTGGCGAAGGCTTTAATTCCATCCGCCAGTAGCTGCTGAAGAAAATCGCATCGACGAAGAAAAACAGGTGGCAAAATCGCGGCCTGGCTGTTTGAAATACCGAGTGATCTGACGAACGGTGGGCGGCAGAAGGAAGCGGGCAGATCATTTTGGCTGTGAAACGGACGGCTGAACGAATCGCGTGATCTGGCGACGATGGTGCGGCAGAAGAGCGGAACGGCTCCCGGATCGCGGCCCGGCGGTGGCGAGGCACGAAGGAAGGCGATCGCGACGACGATGGACGGCGGCAGAAAAAGGAAGAGCTGAAGTGAACGGCGAACAAAATCAGGTGACTGATGGGCGTGATTACCAAGCTCAACGAGTGGAGGAGGCAGAGGGACAACGGATAGACGCGGCTGGCAACGTGGTGGCGAACTGAGGCGGGAGGCAGACCGTCACGGGCGGCGAACTGATGGAACGCGACACAAACAGTGAAACGCGAAACTGAAGAAGGCGGGGAGGCGGGCAAAGTGCCGGGCTGGCAACGTGAGACGTGACATTCTGAAGGAAAGGCAGGAGGCCCGGACAAGGCCCGAAGAGCGACCACACGGAGCGTGGCATGGCGAATCTGGAGCCAAAATCAGATTTGGGCATGGGATTAAATGAATTACAACCCAAATCTCCCTTCGGATCATGCGTATGTTCACTGAAAGCGTATGATATGAGCGGCGTTCAGGCCGTCATGTTCCAGCGGCGTCGTGTTTCATGCGAAAGCGACCGACCACAGAAATGGCAGAGATGGTCGTTTTGAAATATTGCATCTTCAGCTAGTGCTAGCGCCGAAGAATGTGAATATCGCTTTGGGCTAAAATGAGTAATTTATAGTCATTTCATGCTTCTGAGGCAAAACTCAGATTTGGGCATGAATAAAGTGAGGTCAAAATGACCCAAATCGTTCGGAAGCCGATAATGTTTATTCTGCGAAACGACGTAAACAACATCGGAAACAATTCGTGTTTAGCGAGAGAGTCATTTTCAATGTAACGTGACACGAGAAATGGCTCTGAGGACAAAATGTCGGTACGAAATGCTGGTGCTCCGAGCTAGTGTCAACGGATGTGGATCATCCTTTAGGCTAAATGAGCATATAGTCATTTTATGCTTCTGAAACTCCAGATTTGGAGCAGTAAAGATGAATGAAATGACCCAAATGCTCACTTCGAAGAATAAAGTATGTTTATTCACTGAGAGAAGTATTCTCAACAACATGATAAATTATGTTTAAGCGAGAGTCAGAGCCTCGTAAGCCGGACAAATGGTCGTTTGAAATATTGCATCTTTCAACTAATTCTGGCAGTCAATGAATCATCGCTTTGGAGCTAAAATGAAGGCATGTTTATAGTAATTTTCTGTAGCTCTGAATTGGTCAAACTCCAGATTTGGAGCATGGGTAAAAGTGAATTTAATGACCAGACTCCAGTTAGGGAGCTAAAACTGTTTATTCCTGCGGGGATGATATAAACAACATTTAGGGTGGAAATCATGTTCCAGCGAGAATTCATGCCAGAAGCGTCGATGACCCGCTGAAGTGAAGAGACAAATGGTCTGTTTGAAAATATTGCATCTCAACTAATTCTGTGAATCACTTTGGGCTAAAATGAGCATGTTTATAATCATTTTGTAAGCTCACAGAGAACCAAAACTCAGATTTGGAGCATGGATAAAGTGAATGGGGGCAAAACATGTTTATTCGCGAAGTGACTATGAAACAACATTTAAGGATTAAAATCATCAGCGAGAGAATCAATATTTCATGCAAAGCGATTGATGTTTCCAGAAATGAGACGTGATTCGTTTGAATATTGCAATCTTTCTTAATTCGGCTTTCAGTCGCCGTCATCACTTTGGTAAAATGACGTGTTACTCATTTTCGTAACTGTGAGTCAGAAACTCAGATTTGGGCATGGGTAAAGTGATTACGATGACCCATTCCTTCGGCAGACATGAAAACATGTTTATTCATAGCGTGACTATGACAACATTTGGAGTCGTCAGTTCAGGCGAGGAAATCATTTCATGCGATGCGACCTGACCCATGAAGATAACCTGAACCAAAATGGTCTGATGTGCATCTCAGCTGAACTCTGACCGGTGTAGATCATCACTCAGGCTAAAATGACATGTATGGTCATTTTCCAATCAATCAATGTCAATCAATCATGGCATTACTAGAGACGCTACTCACCAGAGAATCTCAAGCTGAAGGCTACTGGTACAACAGAACAACAGCTACTTCTGAGGAGAGATGATCGCAGTTGCCGAATTAGAGCGAAGAGATCTTTCCTCGGCGACGGTCGGTGTGACGCGACGACTATTGATAAACAGCTGGCGTCATCGCGTGGAAGATGTCTTGACCAAATTGGCTGCCTGACGGAAATGGCGTCGCGTCTGATGGCGTGATTCTGCGCTGGCGGTATGATGCCGGAATCTTCAGTGCGCCATTGATGCGTACGTATGTGTCCAAAAGATGGTGCCGGGCGCGCGGACGCCGTCTGCCTGGGGCTGGCTCGTATTTATGTCCGGTAGAGCTGTTGGCAGTGCCGCAGATGACATTCTTTCGGTTTCAAGAATGAGAATCAGTCTTCTTGATGGCAGTGTAACATGGTGAGCGGCGTCGGTATCTGGTCATCGGCTGGGAAGAACTCAGGGTCGGCCGGAATTTAGATGGCGTGGTCGTTATTGGTACGCGTGCGCGGGCCAGGGCCCTGGGCGGTGGACACAGTCTTATCTGATTCGGTTGAAGCGACTGTTCATCCAGTGCGGCGGCGTCTCTCATCCCGTGCATTGTAGGCTCTGGCGACGGCGAAGTGTTGACGAGGAGCTGGGTGGCGCAGAAGATGTTGAGTTATGGAAAGCTCGTACAGGCGTTGAAGAGATTTGAGCTGATGATCGCTGTGAAACGCCGTGATGTTCGGTAGCTTTGGTCGAAAACTTTGAGGCAGGGCTCTCTGAGTTCTTTCGGCTGAAGCGAGTGATCATTCGTGCTCTCAGTTCGATGTTGCGCTTCACTGCAAGTGCGACGGCACGTGTCGGCGCGCGAGCGTCCCAGAGAGACAATTATTTCCCGTTGTGCCAGAACGTGTGATCGATGATAAAGGCGTCTGCATTGCTGTGATTGGCCACGGTCGAGGATCGGTGCGTCTCGAGGAAGACAAGCTGTGCTGTTGGCGGTCTTCTGCATTGACTTTGGCGGCGAAGGGCTTGAGGATGGGGCGGTAGTTCTTGAGATTACGTGAAGTCGCCGTTAGTTCGGGAGAAGGCGATAGCTTCGGCGTGGCGCTCTCGAGAATGGCGATGAAGGAGAGTTGATGATGGCCAGGGAGATGAGTGCGTGGTGGCGTCGGCTCGTGTGAACGAGGCGGTGTGGAGAATGGAGTTCATCGATAGCGGTAATCTCTTCCGGTGCTGATAATTGTGGCGCATTATTCACGGCCAGCGAAATCAGTTGTTATCGTCGAAAATACTTCTTGTGTATCGATGATCGACAAGCAATGAAATTGCGAGTCTTTGCGAGTGATAATGCGTTGTTTCGGTAAGTGAAGAACTCTTTAGCGATAACTGTCGCTTGCTGTCATGGTATTGTCAGTAAGTTCTTTGGTGCCGACCTTCTTATGGCGATCGCTATTAGCGAGGTGATGTATTGTCTGTGGTGCAATCGGCGTCGCCGAATTTTTTCTGCCAATCTGCTCGAACCTTCAATTCCTTGAGTTAGACGATGAAGACGAGGGTTTCTGCTTCGGGGTGCAGGAGATTTTGGCGGTGAAGCGAGCGTCGCTGGCGCTGGCTGCGCTGGGTGAGTGTTCTGGCGAGGAAGGCGACCGGTGATCTTCCTCGGCTCGACTGACGGTGATGAGCGGAATAACGTCTTTCTGAGCTGGTGGACGCGACGATCGGTGTGATCTTTACGAAGATGGCGGGCGGCGTTGAAGGTCAGCGTCCCGCGAGTCAATTGAGCGTGTTCGCGGATTGCGAGTCGATTGGCGAATTATCAGCGCGAAGCGATGTTTCTGTGGGTGTCGAGTGAAATTAGTCCCTCTGGGGATGTGGTCATGCTGGCGTAACATGTGGCGATGTCTTTAAACTGAATAATTGTCTTGTGTCCAATCTGAATGAGTGCGCGGAAGACCGTGCGGAGGTGGCTCGAGCGGATGCTGATATTGTTCTTGTATGCGATGGCGATACTCCTCCGTCGTTGTGATCCTTCGAGGTGATCTGGCGGCGTTCATCCGAATGCCGATGAAGGAAGAAGCGTCGTGCTCGTCGAGCGGGTCCCCCGTTCCGCGCGTACCTGTGGAGGCGGGCCTGTTCAGCGGCCCATTTGAAGCAATTTATTGCTGACAGAATTAATGCGCGTCGTACGGCAGACTCGGCAGCAACAGCGAAAATCGTGAATATGCTGTGAGCACCGGCAGCATTCGGCCGGCGATGGCGATGGCGGCGTCGTGCGTCGTGACAAACATCAATAGTGCGGTCAGTGGATTCGAACCCTGGCGGCGATATCAGTATGAACGGCATGAGCAACTGCTAAATGGCATGCCGGTGGCGGCGCAATGCCGTGTTGATCGGCGTGCCATTTGGGAGATGAAGGAGAACGGCTGGGCGCGGCGCTGTGAACGGTCGAGGCGAGCGCGGGAACTGGCGATGGCGAAGGCGGCGCTAGGAAAGGCGGGGGAGGCGGGTAAATCGCAGTGGCTGGCGATGAGTGGCGGCGAAAAGGGGGGCAGGCAATCGCGGGCACGGCAACAGTGAAACAGCGAAAATCTGAAGGAAAAACAGAGACAGCTGTGCAAGTCGTCAGCAACAGTGGGAGACAGCATTCGAAAGGAAAACGAAACGGGCAACGGCGGGGAAAGGCACGGGAAGCTGGGCAGGCTGGCGAACGATGGCAGCGTCTGAAGAGGCGGGAGGACGAACAAGTCGCGGTCACCAACGGCAGTGGTTGCAGCGCCTGAAGGAAGGCAGGCGGACGGCAGGCAAATCACGCCTGGCAACGGTGGCCAGCAGGGGGCAGCTGAACTGAAATCGAGCTGTGCTGAGTCAGTGGCAGCCTGCGGAAGTGGGACATGGCGAACCTCATGATCCTGGCAGTGGCTGAAAGGAAAAGGCAGGGAAACAGGCAAAATCACGGGCACAACAACCCAGTGACGGCAGCATGTGAGAAGGAGGACAACAGACAAAATCACGGGCACGGCTTTGGCAATCAGAGTAGCGCCACGAAAAACGAGGGGAAAGCCTGAACAAAATCTGTCATTTGAAACAGAGGCTGTTTAAAATCATGACACAACTCTTAATCTTACTGAAACATGGAAATGCTCATAGAACTTAAGCGTGTTTATTCCTGCAGGAAGTAGTATAAACAACATCAAGAAATAAAATTCATGTTTAGCGAGAGAGTCGATTTTCATGCAAAACGATCGATGACTGACCTAGAAATAGCACTTAGGAACCAAAATGGTCCATTTTGAAATGTGCATCTTTCAGCTATTCTGACTTTTGGATGTGGATCATCACTTTGGGGCTAAAATGAGCATGTTTATAGTCATTTGCTTAGCTACAAAATTAAAACTCAAGATTTGGAGCATGGGTAAAAGTAGAATAAAAATGACCAAATGCTCACTTCGGGGCTTAAAACTATGTTTATTAACTATGAAGTGATAAACAACATTTAGAGTTAAATCATGTTCAAGCATTAAGTCCAGATTTTCATGCCAAGCGATCGATGACCGACCTGAGAGTAGCACTTAGAGAACCAAATGGTCATTACTGAAATATTGCATCTCAGCCTGAATTATTTTCCGGATGTGAAAAGATCGCTTTGAAACTAAAATGAGCATGTTTATAGTCATTTCATGCTGAAACCAAAGCAAGATTTGGAGCATGGGTAAATAAATTGCAATAACCCAAATGCCACCTTGGAGTCCTTTAAACATGTTTATTCACTGCGAGGAAAGTGATACAAAACAACATTTTAGGATTAGTCATGTTCAGCGAAAGTCAATATTTCATGCAAGAGCGATGCGATGACCTGGCAAAAATGGCTCTGAGGACAAAATGGTGTCTGTTGAAATATTGCATCTTTCAGCAATTCTGACCATGTGGATCATCGCTTTAAATAAAATGAAGCATGTACAATCGGCACATAGCTGCAAACCAAGGCATGGAAAATGAATAAAAATGACGGAAATTATGCCGAGGGCTTAAAACATGTTTATTCACTGCAAATGATATGAAACAACATTTAGAACCAAATCATGTTCAAGCGAGAGAATCCAGCTCATGCGAGCGTTGACCAGCGACTGAATCTTCCTGAAGGGCAAAATGATGGATACAGTATTGCATCTTTCAACTAATTCTGACTTTTGAATGTGGATCATCACTGGAAACTAAAATGACATATTACATAGTCACAGCATGCAGAGGCCTAAATCGTTTGGAGCGTGATAAAGTGATTACAATGACTGATATCGTCCAGGCAAAACGTTGTCACTGCCAGGAAGTATTCTGGAAACAACATGCGGAAATCAAATTCGTATTTAGGCGATCCTTTCATGCAGGCGATTGATGACCATGTTCCTGAAATGTCTGAGCAAGATGGTCGATTTGAGTATTGCATCTTTGGCTAATTCTGACTTTTGGATGTGAATCATCACTTTGAGCTAAAAATGAGCATATTTATGATCATTTCGTAGCTCACAAGACAAACTCAGACTGGGCATGGAGTTAAGTGGTACAATGACTTAAATGCTACCAGACCTTAAAACATGTTTATTCCTGCGCGGGAGTGATATAAACAACATTTAGAGTTGCGTCATGTTCAGCGAGAAGTCCGATATTTCATGCCAAAACGGTAAATAACCAGCGACCTGAAGTATTCTAAGTTAAAATGAAGTCATTTAAATCAATCTTTTCAACTAGTCTGACTGGATAATGTAGTGAGCATGTTTCATCAGTCATTTTCGTAGCTGCAGGGGCAAGGCTCAGACATGGATAAAGCAGATTAAATGACCCAGATATGATTCGAGTAAAATAATGTTTATTCGCAGGAAGTGATATAAACAACATCAAACAAATTCATGTTTAGCGAGAAGAATCGATTTTCATGCAAAGCGTCAGTAATCATGAAAGGACGAGTAGTCGTTGAAATATTGAGATCTTTCCAGCTAATTCTGGCTTTCGAATAATGGATCATCACTTTGGGTAAAATGAGCATGTTTATAGTAATTTTCATGCTTCACAGAGCCAAACTCAGATTGGGTACATGATTAAAGTGAATTACAATGACACAAGTATACAGCCAGGCAGCCCAAAACATGTTTATTCCTTAATGAAGTATTATAAATCTTCATTTAGAGATTAAATCATGTTCAACGGAGAGTCATTTTCATGCTAAAACGTCGATATTTGAAAAACTCTGAGAGATTAAAAATGACGTTTAATGTGCATCTTTCTACGATTCTGACTTTGGTGTGGATCATCACTTTGGAGGCTAAAATGAGCATGTTTATCAGTCATTTTCATGCTTCTGGGGCAAAAACTCAGATTTGGAGCGGGACAAAGTGAATTACAATGAGCAAATTAACTCGCCCGAACCTTCAAACCCATGTTCACTAGCGAAGAAATGTTATAGGCAACATTAGGATTAGAGAATCATGTTCAAGCGAGGAGTCGATTTCAGCGCCAAAGCGTCAGATGACCGGCGGCCTGAAGTAATGCGAAGGACCAAAGTGATTCGTTTTGAATATTACATCTTTCAGCTAATTCTGACTTTCCGGATGTGGGTCATCACTTTAGGCTAAAGATGAGCCTGTTTATGTCCATTTTCATGGCTAAAGGCAAACTCAAGATTTGGAGCATGGTATAAAGTGAATAAACGACCCAGTACTCCGCCGGGCTTAAAGCATGTATTCACTGCGGGAATGGCTATAAACACTGGCATTTAGAGATGATCGTCTTTGGCGAGGAGGGAGTCGACCACCTTCATTGCGAAGCTGATTGATGACCGCTGAAATATCTGAAGGACAAAATGTCGTTTGAAATATTGCGTCTTCAACAGTCTGACTTTTGGTGTGATCATCGCTTTGTTTAAATGAGCATGTTTATAGTCATTTCATGTAGAGCCAAACAGATTTAGGCATGAATAAAGTAATTAAAATGACAAATCTCAGTTGACTTAAAATGGCTTTATTCACTGGAGAGAAAATGATATAAACAACATCAGAAATAAATTCATGTTTAAGCAGATAATCGATTTTTGTGCACCAATGACCTGAAGAAATGACAGAGGACAGTGGTCGTTTTGAAAAATTGAATCTTTCAGCTTAATTCTCTTTAGAGATGTGGATCATCACTTTTAGGCTAAATGAGCATGTTGCTGGTCATTTTTATGCTTCTGAAGGCCAAATCCAGAGATTTGTAGGTAAAAGTGAATAAGCCAAACTATCTTCCTTCGAGAGATATTCCATGTTTATTCATGCGAAGTATAAACAACCAGAAGCAAATTCTGTTTAAGCGGCGATCCTCGTACAAGCGACGACTGGGCGGAGGAGGCAAGATGAGATTTGTTTTGAAGAATATTGCATCTATCAGTATTCTGGCTTTAGTGTGAATCATCACTTTGGAGGCTAAAATGAGCATGTTTATAGTCATTTTATGCTTCACAAGGCAAAACTCAATTTGGAGCATGAACATAAAAGTAGATAAAATGATCCAAACTGAGGAAGCTGCATGTTTATTCACTCGCGTAATAACATTTAGGGTAAATCATTTAGCGAGAGAATCATTTTCATGCTAAGCGATCGACAGGGCGCCTGAAATGGCTCACGAAGAGACCAAATGGTCCATTTAATGTTAATCTTTCAACCAGTCTGACTTTCGAGATAATGAATCTCTTTAGGCCCAAAGTGGGCATGTTTATAGTCATTTTCTTCTAGGGGCAAAACAAGACTGGAGCATGAAACAAAAATAAATTTTGTGTCCAGAGTATCGCCGAGCCTTAGAAGCATGTTTATTCACTGCGAAGAAGCCATTATAAACAGCATTTAGAGACCAAGTCATGTTTAGCCTAAACAGCGATGATAACACGCGACCTGAAAATGTACAACAGTTCCATGAGTCTGGTTTGTGCATCTTTAACTAATTTTCGCATAATGAATGTCACTTTTGAAACTAAAATTAGCATGTTTATAATCATTTTCATGCTTCTAGGGACCAAACTCAAGTTTGGAGCAATAGGCTAAAGATAATTACAATGACTAGAGTAACCAGTTTGAGGCTTAAAACTCATACGCGAAATGATATAAACAACAAACAAATAAATTCATGTTTAGGCGAGAGAATCTGTTTTCATGCAAGCGCAGTGACAACCAGCGGCCTGAGTGGCTCTGAAAGGATAGTCGTTGAAATATTGCATCTTTCAGCTAATTCCAGCAGGATTGTGGATCATCACTTTAGGCTAAAAATGGCATATTTATAGTCATTTTCATGCTTCTGAGCCAAAACTCAGATTTGGGCAGCCAGGTTAAAATTAATTGCAATGACACAAATAGCACCAGACCTTAAATATGTTTATTCACTGCGAAGAATGACAAACAACATCAATGAGATTCGTGATGGCGGAAGTCGACACAAATGCAGCGATCAGTGGCACGATGGCTCACGGAAGGACCGTGTCGTTTAATGTTGAATCTTCAGCTAGTCTGTCTTTGGGATTATTGGATCATCGCTTTAGGCTAAATGAGCATGTTTATAGTCATTTTTGTAAGCTGCAGAAGGCAAAACTCAAGATTAGGCTATGGAGACAAGCGAATAAAGCGACCCCAAATCTCGCCGGAAGCTTAAAATATGTTTATTCACTCGCGAGAAGTGATATAAACAACATGAAACAAATTCGCGAGTGAAGAGTCATTTCATGCAGCAATCGATGAACGGCGAAATGGTTCGGAGAAGAACCAAATGGTTAAGATTTTAATGTACATCTATCATTGATTTCTGACTTTTGAATGTGGGTCATCACTACGAAACTAAAATATTCATGTTATGATATTTTATGCTTCCTAGAGCCAATTCCGGGTAGGCATGGTCAAAAGTGAATAGCCAGCCAGAGCGCTCACTTGAGGCTTAATATGTTTATTCACTGCGGAAGTGAGTATATAACATTTAAATTAAATCTTCAGCGAGAGAGTCGACTATTTCATGCCAAAGCGGTGATGACCGCTGAATGTACAGGCGGGGACCAAGTGGTCGTTTGAAATGTGCTTTCTTTCAGCAATTCTGACTTGAATCTTGATCATCACTTTAGGCTAAAATGGCATGTTTCATCATTGTCATGCTTCTGAAACCAAAACTCAAGATTTAGAGCATGAGCAAAAATAATTAAAATGACTTAAAATGCTCGAGATTCAGGGCTTAAAACTGTTTATTCACTTTCGCGGGGGCTTCAATATAAACAGCATACCGTAAATTCATGTTTAAGCGAAATCTGATTTTCATGCCAAGCATTGATGACGAAGTAACACGGAAGGACCAAATGGTCGCGTTTGAAATGTGCGTCTTTCAGCTGACTTTTGGTGTAATGAATACTTTTTAGGCTAAGGCAGGCGTGTTTGTCATTTATACTTCTAGAAGGCAAAGCAAAAAGATTATTTGGAGCATGGAACGAAAGTGAATAAAAATGACAGAATGCTAAACCCGCTTCAAAGCTATGTTTATTCACTCGCGAGAGTGATAAACAACATTTAGCGTTAAATCATGTTCCGGCGAGATAGTCAATTTTTCATGCAAAATGTCGTGTCCGTGACGCTGAAATAACTGAAGGACCAAGTGGTCGTTTTGAAAATATTGAATCTTTCAACTAATTCTCTTTAGTGTGGATCATCACTGGAGGCTAAAATGACATGTTTATGGTCATTTTCATTCTTCTGAGGGCCAAACAATTTAGACATGGGCTAAAAATAGGTAATAGCCCAAAATGCTCCACATGGGCCTTAAACATGTTTGTTCACTTGCGAGTGATATAGGCAACATTTAGGGCCAAGTCATGTTTAGCGAGAGAGTCCGATTTTTCATGCAAACGATAACCCGTGACCTGAGGAAGTGAGCACTGAAAGGACAAATGAAACATCTTCCAGCTAATTCTGACTTGTCGCATGTGGATGTCACTTTGAACTGAAATGAGCATGTTTGTGATCATTTTCGTAGCTGGGAAACCCAGAAAGACTGAGGCATGGTAAAAGTGAAGATAAGGCTAGATAACCTTGAGACTTAAGCATGTTTATTCACTGCGAAGTGACTATAAACATTTAAGTTAAATCATGTTTGGCGAAAGTCCGATTTTTCATGCAAAGCATTGATGACCGCGACACAAAATATCTGAAGGACCAAAGTAGTCGTTTGAAATGTGCTCTCAACTGGTGGCTTTTGGATAATGGATCATCACTTTGGAGCTAAAATGAGCATGTTATGTCATTTTAGCTCACAGAGAGCCAAACTCCAGATTTGAGCATTTACAAAAATGAAGATTAAAATGACCCAAATGCTCAATTCGAGGCTTTAAAGCGTGTTTATTCACTGCAGAAAGTGATATAAGAAGCAACATCAAGTAAATTCATGTTTAGAAGAGGAGATCGGCGATCGTATCAACCTGAAAATAACACTTAGAAAGTTAAGAGTAGTCGTTTTGAAATATTGCATCTTTCAACTAATTCTGACTTTCCGAATGAGATCATCGCACAGGCTAAAATGAGGCATCGTTTATAGTCATTTTCATTGCTCTAGGGAGCCAAGACTCAAGATTTTGAGCATGGTAAAGTGGATAAAAATGGCCAAATGCCTGAGGGCTTAAGGCACTCATTCACTGCGAAATGATATAAGCAACATTTAAGCGTCAAATCATGTTCAGCCAGTAGTCAATTTTCATGCCGTATCGCGACACCTGAAATCTGAAGGACGATGATCGATTTTAGCGTATCTTTGGCTAATTCTGACACCAGTGGATCATCGCTGAGCTAAACGAGCATGACCTGAGTCATTTTTATTCACCAAAGGCCAAAAGATTTGGAACGTAGATAAAGTCAATTAAATGACCCCAGATCTTCCAGTCGAGAACCCCAAAGCGTGTTTATTCACTGCGGGAATATAAACAACATCAGAAATAAATTCATGTTTTAAAGCGAAATCGATTTTCATTCCAAAGCGTCGATGACCAGCGACTCTGAATGGCGCCAAAGAACCAAGATGGTCCGTTTCGAAAATGTTGCATCTTTCAACCAATTCTGACTTCGGTATGGATCATCACTTTGGAAGCTAAAATGAGCATGTTTATAGTCATTTTTATGCTTCTAGAGCCAAAACCAGATTTGGAGCATGGGTAAAAGTGAGTGGCGGCAAATGCTCGCCAGGCTAAACATGTTATAAACAAACAGCATATAAATAAATTCATGTTTAAAAGCGTCGTTTTCATGCAAAGCTAATTGATGACACGAAATGTGCTGCAGGGGCAAGGTGAGCATCGTTTGAAATGCCCTCAGCTAATTCTGTCTTTTGAATGTGGATCATCACTTTTGGAAATAAAATGAGCATGTTTATAGTCATTTTTATGGCTACAAGCCAAAACTCAAGATTTGGGTCATGGGTAAAGTGAATAAAATGACCCAAATGCTAATTCGAGGGCTTAAAACGTGTTTATTCACTGCGGGAAGTGATATAAACAACATATAGAGCAAATTCGTAGTTTGCCAAGAGAGTATTTCCCGTTTCATGCACAACGATCGATGGACCCGACCCAGGTAATGGCTCTGAGAGGAGCCAAAATGGACCGTTTTGAAACATTGCATCTATCAACTAATTCTTGACTTTCGGATGTGGATCATCACTTTGGAGAGCCAAACAAAGCATATGTTTATAGTCATTTTCATGACTAGTGGAGCCAAACTCAAGATTTCGGAGCATGGGTAAAGTGAATACTTAAATCTTTCATGGGAACTTAAAACGTAA